>VZDJ01000174.1:340818-407100 GCA_008694505.1 Cyanoderma ruficeps
TGGGGTCTGCAGTGCCCCAAAGGAGCTGGGCTGGCACCCACAGAATGGAAAACCCCAGAGAGGACCCAGCGTGAGCAGCAGGAGGGTGAACCTCTCATCTCAGCCTCTGGTTTTATCCACAGCCATCTTTTGTAGAGATAATTCAATTTTTATGACCATTTAAACTGTAACTCCACAGTGCTCTCCAGCAGGATCTGTGTTAAACCTGCACAGAGTCAGTGCAAGAGGGACAGTGTGGTTTGGCCGCTCATCTTAAATTAATCAGAGTGTGTTTTAATTTTCCATGCAAGTTCTCATAAAAGAATGACAAAAAAAGCCACACCCAACAAAGGGAGCCAGGCAGTATTAATATGTAATAAGTAGAACAGAGCTAGGCAGGAAAAAGCTTTCTCATCCTAGAAGAATTTTCAAACATTTTTCTTGCCTTGATTTTGGACAGACTTGACATTTTCATAAACTGAAGGAAAAAAATTAGTCAATCAAAAAGTTTTAATTTTGATGCTTGAAATACTGTGTTTCTATTTCAATCTCGATTCACTATTAATTAAATTCCGAGTTGAAAATGCACTCACAATATTTATTTATTATAAAAAATACTAAAAGGAATGATATCTTTTCCAAAACTTTTTTACATCAACTTTATCTAATAAAAACCAATCCTTTCACATATGTTTGGGATTTTCTATTATTTTCCACACAGACAATAAAATTTCCCACCCAAATGAAGTACTTCATTAGAGACGATCAAACTGAAGCAGTTCTACCAATAAACTCCCCATTAAAATTCCTTTTAAAGGAGAGAAATGCTGTGCCATGTGGTTATGGGAAAACATAAATGCAGGCACAAAGATGTGCCGTGCATGTAGATTTTCAGTGTGATTATCTGCAGCAGCTCACGTGTGGTGATTTACAGCAGAGGAGCTCGTGGCTGCTCAGCAATCTGAGAGCCATCAGGGGCTGCAGCAGCACTGACACACAACTGTTGCCATGGTGTCACTGTTCCTAGGAAATATGATGCAGCTCTTGAGTATTTTTTCTTTTTCAGCCAAAGACACATTTCTTTTCCCTGACTGGACAGCATCAATTACAGAAACAAAAGAGTTCTACGCACTGGAACAGCTTAAAAGCTCCAGATAATTCCTACAAAAGAGATCCTATCGTCCCTCATCCCCCCTAGAATATTCCTGAAATAGGAATAATCTGTGTGGGAAATGGAGCAGTTTAGAAGTGATTTCCTCATCAGGTCTATTCACGTCCAAAATGCATGGACCTCATTTCCCGATTTCTCCAGCAGACACCCTTTTCCCCGGCTACAGGTGCCTCACAATTCTACAGGAGGAGGGGAGCCCAGGAAGGTTTTCAGATTTCAAGTCACTCTGAAATCGCTATTTTTCAGCAGTTCAAGGCTTTCTTTCACTCCTTTCATTCCCAGAGTCCTTCAGCCAGAAAATGTCCCCTAGAGAATGTCCCTGCTTGGGGAATATTCAGATTTACAGTGCCAGAGACCTCAAAGGGGTGGGGGTCTCTTACTGGAAATGGGAAAAAATCACGGAATCCCAGACTGGGTTGGGATGGACCTCAAAGCCCACCAAGTGTCTGCTCTAAACCTTCCCTCCTTCAGTTTGAAGCCATTTCCCCTTCTCCTGTCACTACAAGCTCTTGTAAACTGTTTCTCTCCATTTTCTAGGCTCCCTTCAGGTACTGGAAGGCCACAGCCAGGTCAGCCTGAGCCTCCTCTTTTCCAGGCTGAACAAACCCACTCTGTCCATGTGGGAAACATGTTCCATCCCCCCAAAATCAAACTGTTTGGGGTTTTGCCCATAGTAATCCAAAAGAAGATGACAATCACACAGATAATTTTTTTCTCTCTAATTTCTTTGATGTCATGTTTCTAAGAAAGTCTCCCTCTGGTTTTAGTTCAGTCTTTCTCCAGAAACCCCTGCAGGGCAAGACAAAATGTGAATCAAGTTCTCACAAGTGAGCCTCTATTACCTGGAAATGAAAAAGGGAAAAAAAATCTCTTCTCCAACAAAATGTAGGAGATTCACTGAAACCAGAAATAACATGCACAGGTCTCTGCACCTGTGAGCTGGAAATTGCTCTTGCTCTGGTGAACACAACCCAAATGTGATGAGGCTTTAGGAATGATGCTCCTACATCAGAACTCACGCCAGGGTGGGAACAGCTTTTCCCAAACAGCCCCACTGCAGTTCCCCTTCTCCCCCTGCCCCGTGTGGGGGACAGAGCTGTGGGCAGCTCTGAACTTTCTGGATTGTTCCAAGGGCCCTGGGAGGCTGCAGGAGGCTGGAGGCTGCACCAGGAGCTGGAAGCAGGAGGGGAATTGCAGGGGAGAGAACACAGTGCAGAGAGAGGCTGGGAATGATTTCCAGGGTGCAGCCTCATTTCAGGGCTGGTGAAGGAGGGAAACAAACTGTGTTTAGAGACATCAGGTCTCCACAGAGCTCTCCCAAGCCAGCTGTCACAGCACATCTGGATGGGCTGTGTTCCCATCTTGGGGGATAACAAGGAGCAATTTGTTATAAGTACCTGGGCTGTCAAAGCATTGAGCCTCATTAATTAAGAAAGGATTTCAATAAATTCCAAGGCTCTGATAAGGGCTGATTTTACCTTACCTCAGCTCGTCTTTTTGAAAGTATACAGACTCCCTGCATGATGTAGAATATAAAACAGTAATTTGGGATGTTCTTGTAGTCAGCACAAAAACTCTAATCAAGCTGTAATGCTATTATTGAAGAAAACAGCATTTAAAAGTACCAAGTAAAACACTGAGCAATCTGTGAAGTAGACCCATGAGCCTGATTCTCACACTTGTCCCAAACTATGTTAAATTATTCTTCTAAAATGTTTGGCTTCTTTGGGTTTCTATGGTCATTCTCTTCCTCTGCAAAGCCAGGAAACGAGCTCATCCAGTTGTGTCAGCAATCACCCACACTCAGAGACAGATGTTCCTTATTTTCAGCTTTGACAAGGTAAAATCTAAAATTCCCACCTCACATGAAACTCCCACCCTTTCAGCTTAGGCTGTAACAGCCCTGACCTGAGTGCTGCCAAAAGCCTGGACAGAGCCCTGGGTTAGAGCAGATCCCCTCTCTGGGCACCACAGCCCAGGGTCCTGCCCCTGTTCTCACAAATAAAAGGAGTTACTACATTGCTTAACTTTTATTTGGGAAACTCACAGGCCTGAGAAACGATCCTGGAAAGATACCAGTGCAGACTTCAAGTGTGTATTTTTCATTTCTAATGCTGTTCATGGCAAAAAAAGAGGAAAGAGCGATATCTAACCCCTGTGTTTATAAATAACTGCAGGGAAGATGAAAATACATTATTATAATGAGATGGTACTTCTCATCTCTGGAGTAGGGAAAGGTCATTCAGGCTGGAAGGCTTATTCAGTAGGCTCTGCAAGAAAAACTGTTTGTGTCCAGGAGAGAAAACCTCCTTATTTATGTGAGGTTAATGAGTGCCCACACACAGCCCCTGGTGAGCTCAGAGCACCTGCCTGGGCTCTGCTCAGTGCTCCCTTTTCCCTGGGACATTTCCCTCCCGTCCTGTCCTGTCCTTTCCCAAATTATTCACCTCTCAGGCCACGGACTGCACCTCTTCTGCTGGGCAAAGAGTGCACTTTTGGCTTTCTCCAAAGGAAGGGACTTTCTGGGGAAGTTCTAACCTAAAATTTTCTCCTTCACATAGAGCCAAACATGCCTCTGCCTTTAGAGGTCACACAGCAGACAAAGGGCTGAGATTGAGTACTTGAACCAAGGCTCGTCACAGCTGATCCTGGAGGGGTTTGTCCCTGTACCAGGTTACAGCTTCACTATTTAGACACCAAAAGCAGCAATTCCACTGTCTAAACCACTTCTGAAATCTCCTTTCCGAAAAACAATTCATCTTCCAGAAAAGGGCAAGTTCTTGAACCAAAAAGGTTTTACAGCCTGAAAAGATGAGTCCTGCAGGCTGAGGACAGTGCCACACCTCTGATTTGTATTGCAGTCTCACCCCCTGGTACAGCCTAGAGTGGGATGTGTTTGCATGTGCTCATGGAGTGAGTGCATTTCATGAACGCACAGTTATTTCTTCACTGGTGGAAATGCCACGACGATTGCATCCTGCCCCAAATCCAAATGTCAGAGTGAGGGAGATTTTTCATGTCCCTTTTGGTCACTTTCCCACTACCAGGAACATTCCCACCATGAAGTTCCTTGCAGTGAGGGATTATTTTCCCCATTTATTGATCTGCCAGATGTGCCAGGGGCTGAAATCTCCGCCCTGAAATCCACCCTCACGCCCCTCTGCTGAGCCTGAACAGCCTCCCATGAGACATTCCTGGGGGAGGGAGGGACAGAGACAGAGGGGGGAACAATTAAGGCTCAGCCAAATCTACTGAAGTTGTACCTTTAAAACGTAATCTGAATCCAATTAAGAAAAGGATGAATAATTAACTTTGGCAGCCGGAGTGTCTCAGAGACATTAAAACGCTGGCCCTGGCTGATGGAGCTAATGGCTTTAATTGCCTCCAGAAAGGCTGCTGAAATCCAATTTCAGTCCAGAGAGGCCTTTATTTATATATTAAATGACAATAACAACAGTACAAATCTCTGTTTTCCTTCAGCTTGCCAAGCACTTTGTTAGGTACATAACATTCCATTTTTTTTAAATTAACATCTGTGATGACTTCAGGAGGCTCAATCTGCTCCCTGGGACCACAGGATCAATTTTGGAGGGGCTGTGCTTAGTGACTCTGTACAATCACCGCCCACAGAAAAGCCTAATTTAGTGCAAAACTCCTTTTCTCAAGCCACAGTGCATCAGACACTGTGAATTTAAAGAAAAAAAGGCCTCTGAGAGTCAGGCTTCGCAATGCAATCGTCTTTATCAGCCATTTCCAGCAGAATTGTTTTTGAATTCCCCTTCCCTATGAACTCCTATGAGCAATCTGCAATAAAGTGCTGCAGAGGGGTTTTCAGGAATAAAGGCACATTTTCCTCCAGCCAGCCCAGCCTGGTGTCGCTTATTTAAAACTTTTCACTGACACATGAAAAATACAGAATTTTCCAAATATCTCTGCCAGGATATTAATTAGTGTTTTTAAATGCCCACATCATTTTTTAAAATGGTTCTGGGCACTGTCATCCATCAGTAGGGATTCTGCTCATTACAAATCTCAAACAGCAGGTTCTTAATAAAGCTCAAAGGAAGCACGGCAGGGAGGAAGAACTCGAGTTGTGAAGTGGTATTGGATTACAATAAAGTTTGGGGACCAGAAAAGCTGAAATTTTCAAGCTCTTCTGGAATCTGTCGGTGCAGCACAGAGCAGGGCGTGTTTTCTGCCTTCCTTCCAAGGCTTGCAGTGTCTCAGGGAATGGTAAATGCTGCATTCACAGCAGATTATCCATCCCCCCTGAGACTCCGGGAGCTGCTCTGCCCTTACACCCGGGGCTGGGGCCTCTGTTCTGCCCCTCCTGCACCAGCAGGAGCAGCCTCATCCCCTCTGCAGTGACACCAGAACTGAGCCTGTCCCCTCAGTACAGTGACACCAGAACTGAGCCTGTCCACTGTGCAGGGACACCAGAACTGAGCCTGTCCCCTGTGCAGTGACACCAGAACTGAGCATGTCCCCTGTGCAGTGACACCAGAACTGAGCATGTCCCCTGTGCAGTGACACCAGAACTGAGCCCACTGCACACCACGAGCAGGATCAGTCCCTGCAGGCTCTGAGAGGCAGAAATGCAGCTCTCCTGCCGGTCTCCAAGACCTTTCAGAGCTGCTGAGAGTAATTAGTACCCAATTCCCAGGAAAATCCAATAAAAATGAGCCTGTCTGGCTCCAGGCTTGGTTCAAAGGGCCCGTTTGGGTTCAGGGCTGGGACGGGGTGAGGATTGTGCTGGGTACCCCTGAGCCTCCCCCAGCCCACCCCTGGGAGGAAGGGCACAGAAAGGCACTGCAGGACAGACCAAACTAAAACACACAGTGACCCAATTCAGAGAGAAGAGTGATGGGTGAAGGTGCCCTGTCCATAACATTGTTCTACTGCACGGGGAAATCCTTTAGTCAGCAAGAGGAACTGGCTGCCAAGTGGTTCAGGGCTTTCTTTTCACCATGGAAAGGAAGTCAATGTTCTTTTGTTGAGCCTTCAGATTAAAATAGACGATCATGCTTCTCAGACAAAGGAGTTCTTTTGACAGTTACAGCACTCTTAAATATTTGTGCTTCTCCAGAATAAAAAGTTATTTTTTGTTCTCCTCAGCTGAGTGAAATTCAGTAACTGCCAAACAATTCTCTAAGGAGTTTGAGGGTTTAGTATCCTGCAGCACCAGTCCAGCTTTTTCTGTGTAATTCTGTGGGATTAGGGACAACCAGAAATTCTCTATTTCCTCCCATCAAAATCAACAGAACTGTACTGGCACAGGAATAGCAAAGGAAAGAACAATGGCTCTGAGTTGAAAATCAAGAGTAGTGCTCCATTTTCAGCAGAGATGAGCACGGGCACAGTCAGGACAAAAGAAATTCGATGCACAATCACAGTGTGAACACATCAGGGAGATGTGCCCCTCCACAGGGACAATAATCACTGCAATAAATGGATGGGAAGTGGAGAGAGTGAAAAAGAGCAAAGAAAGTTTACAAAGCAACGCTGGAACAAACACCCAGGCTGATTTATCTTGGTCCATCTGCTGGCTGAGGGCTGTCTGGACTGTCTGCAGAGATTTTCAGTTACACAAACTGTCGGTGGTGATAAACAAGGACCAGAAAAATCACAATGCCCATCCAATTTTTAAATATGCAGCGCAAAAGAAAAATTACCGGACTAAGGCATTATTCTTTTTATGTTCCCAGCAATGAAAAGCATGCTGAGAAAAGTAATTATATTAAAATTACAAAAGAGCAGAAATCGGAGGGTGCCACATTATTTCCATTTCACTGTCCTATCAGAGTACAGAGCTGGCTGAAAATTTTAAGAGAAAAGCTTATGATTTCAGGCTGCTGCTTTATTGCACCCGAAGTGCAGTGTTTGATCAATAACTGCAATATTAGATTTAGGAAACAATGCTCCAAACTGATAAATTACACACCTATGGCCCATATTTCTAAAGCATTTTGCAATATTAGGACTTTTTCAAAACAGCCTTTATAAACACGGATTGATGCACCTTTTTCTCAGTCAGCCATACGTTATCAAAACTCAGCTATAACAGAGAAAAATAAAATGAAAACACATATATTGCCCCAAGAAAAGAAATTTGGGAATTTTTTGTAAATAGAAGCTCACAGATAAATGCCCAAACCTTTTTAAATCCTGGGGTCCCTAAAAATGTTATGGGTTATTTCTACAGTTCCATCATCAAATCAGATGGTTTTAAATATTTTCCCTGTAT
The DNA here is from genome assembly GCA_008694505.1 of Cyanoderma ruficeps. NCBI lineage: Eukaryota > Metazoa > Chordata > Aves > Passeriformes > Timaliidae > Cyanoderma > Cyanoderma ruficeps. The sequence continues at coordinate 348,213 of VZDJ01000174.1, forward strand.
AAACACTTGTCTGCTTTCAAGGCCATTGCTGAGCTTGAATTGTATTGATTGATGGTCTCTTCTGAATTGTGAACAGGCTACAAACAGGATCAAAACCAAAGTCATTTGTAGCTTTAGAAATGCAGAAAATGTGTTCAAAACCCCAAACAATTTCTAGCACAGATTGTATAACACTATTGCTCAGCTGCAAATGTCCATCCACATGTGAACTTTATGGGAGTTTTTTATACTCTCAGTGTTGGAAAAGACAGCAGGAGGAGAAACAGGAAAAAAGAACAATTTAAGAGAATGGTCTGGGAGACATAAATATTTCAGTTGTGTCCTGCACTGGGGTCTCAGGGAGGAGGACCCAAGTTTCAAGCTCTGTTTTTCTGTGGGAGAAAACAATTCCACTTTCCAAGGGTTTTTGAACCCTGAGTCCCAGGGGCCCACCATCCTTTTGCTGAGATGACATTTACGTGGCAGATGGTACAAATAGCCTGGCACGCTTTGGAGTTGTTGGATCACTATAAAGATAAAATCTGCCAGATGGCTGGTGTGTTTCCTGGCAGGAGCACAGGGTCCCACTGGCTGCTGGGGGGAGCAAAGCTGCCCAAAATGGAGTGAGAGCATCTCAGTTTTCTTTGAGGCACTTTTGGGCTGCAGCTCCCTCAGTGCTGGGTTGGGTTCCTGCTGTCTAGGAAGGGACATCCCTGTCAAAAACAGCGTCCATACAAAAAAAATGGAATTTGGCCACGGATGTATTACAGCTGTGTAAACAGAACTGTTCATAGGGGGGCAATTGCACACTCCCACCCTCTTTTACTTGTTTCACATTATCTGTGCACTTCGTTTGTGAAAAGAAGATTGAAAGATACAAAAGTTCAAGATCAGATATAACATCACTGCAGCAGTTTCTCAGAGCATTGACAGTCTGGTGTTCAGGGGTGATTTCAATGGGCCCTTTGAACCTTGGCTCATGAATTTCTGAACATGCTGAACAAACACCAATCTGTGCTCAAAATCCACAGCATTTTAACATTTACTGAAGAGGGTTCCAAGGACACCTGAGAGAAGTTTCCAATTGTCAGGTTGGTTCAGTCAGCTTTACTTAGCAAATGTTCTGGGGATTTGTAACTGAGCACAGCTCAAAAGTCAGGAATTCTGTCTTTGCCTGACTCTTCCTTCACACCAATTACACAATCAAGATAACAATTATTTTCACTAGTTAAAAAAATTAGTACCACAAGATAATCTTAAATGGTCAATTTAAAGGATATGTCTTGGACAAAGATTTGGGATGAGATTTTCCTCTTATCATAAAGGGGAAAACAGAGCTATGGAAAAACATTCTGCACAAAGTCTGGTGGGTGTAAATGAATCAGACCAAACATTTAAGGAGAGGGAAAGCTGAAAATGGGACTATTAAAGGACTGTGAGGAACTGGAAGGTCCATTCGCATCCAGCCTTTCCTAGTCACGCATTTCAGACCTCTCAAGGAAAACTTGATTCCAAAGAATTCTATATGAAATATCTTTGATCTCTCATTTCTAACCTTGCATAATACAAAAACCTGTTGCACCATCCCATTAATCATCCCAATCCTAAATCTGTTCAGTTGAAAGTTGGGCTTTTCAGAACTATTCCCCAGTGGAGAATCAACCAATCTTTCAGTGGCCTTTAATTAACGGCTGTCCTGTTTAATCCTGGAAAATTCCCTGAATGCGGCTCTTTAAAACAGGGTTAATAATAGCACATTTCTCCCAAGATACTTCTGTCTTACAAGATGGGAGGTCTTGAGGCAAACCTGCATTTTATTATCAGCCTGGAGAGTTCCTAGAAAAATTGTACTTGGAAAGCAGCTGGGGTCATTGGGTGCTTCACAAGCAATAAAGATAATAATGGTTAGATAAAAACCTGATGACCTGAGGAAGCCAACCCCCACTTTCAAGTGGTCAGACTGACACAGAGTGCCGGGGAATGAATTAAATTCCCTGGGTAACACGACAGAAGCAAGAAATAAATCCAGGCTGGGTATAAATGGGCCCAGTTTTAGTCACTTATGTGATGTGAGGATGCAACTGATGCATTTATGCTTTGTTTTTAACACAGATAAATCTGATAAATCAGACAGTTAGATCATGTTTTGCTGAGTCTCACCGTCAGAGGCACCACTTGCATCAGGATGGCAAAGTTGGTGAGGTGGTTGCAGAGGCACACGGAGTAGTTGAGGTCCCCACTCTCACGCACACAACCCTCATCAGACCAAACACCAGTTCCATTGCTGGAAGGCACAAAAACCAGAACAAAATCTCTGTCAGCAGGCAGCTACTGTAGGTTAATTTGACATGCACTGCACTGTACAGGAGATAAAAGGGCCTGGGAGCCATCTCAGGCTGGAGACCCCACAAACACTGCCAGTGTCTCTTCAATTTCATCACAGAAATAGTTAAGGAAAATATTCACCAGGACAAAGCACAGACCAGATCCCTCCATGAATGTCTCTACAGATTTCTTCCCAGTTTTATAACCAGTGAATGACAACTGCACCATTGCCTGACATTTTGCATCTCACTTCTGGCATTTCACCCAGATTTCTGTATTCTGAGAGCTGCAGTATCAGACAAGTCAATAATCCTGCAAACCCCCCAGACCAGTGTGTGTTCTGTGCTGCCTGACCCTCACCCCTGCACACTCATCCTGGCTGGGCACAGACTGCAGTGCCCACCCCTGTCACTGCTGCCCCTGCCCATTCCTGTCACTGCTGTCCCTGCCCATCCCTGTCACTGCTGTCCCTGCCCATCCCTGTCACTGCTGTCCCTGCCCATCCCTGTCACTGCTGCCCCTGCCCATTCCTGTCACTGCTGTCCCTGCTCATCCCTGTCACTGCTGCCCCTGCCCACCCCTGTCACTGCTGCCCCTGCCCACCCCTGTCACTGCTGTCCCTGCCCTCCTGGGGCAGCTCCTGCTCCTCTGAGGCTTTGGCTGGGCAGGATGGGGGCTCTGGGCTCGGGGCTGGGCAGGATCCTCAGGCACTTTGCTGTTTTGGGGCAGTTCTTTGAGCAGTGATCCTCATGAGCTCTCTTTTTCTTGGGGCCAGGGCAAGCCAGAATTCCCTGTGCTCTCCCAGCCTTGGAGTGGGGTGGGGGCACAGGAGCCTCGGGCTCTTCATGGGCACCTCAGGTCACCCAGCCCTGGTGCACAGAACTGGTGATTTCTGCTTTCCTGAGTCCTGCAGAGTGACTGAGAGATCTGTACTCCTCTCAGAGCTTATTTTAAAGACAGGTATTACCTCACCTCATACTTCTGCCCTTCAGGAGTTCTCAAAGAGAGTCTGCTGTAGGTCAGAAACCAAATTAACGACCACGTACCAGGGAGTAAAACCATCCTGACACCAGTGAAGCTCAGCTGAAGGACAGATTTTATATTTAAGTTTGTATCCTTCCAAAGCCCCCAGGGCCCCAGCCCCAGTGGAGAACAGTGCAGGAACAATGCCCCAGCCATTTTCATTTCTTTCATTAAAATCTGCTTTAATTTATCGTAATTTGTGAGTATCCATAACAAGGAGTTACTGCCAACAGCTGGGGCAGTGCAACCCACGTGGAACAAAACTCCAGTGGAACAATTCCCGTGACCTTCCCAAGTGCAGGGTGTGCAGGAGGGATCACAGCAGCCCCATTGCTACGTCAGTTAGGCTTACACTGCTACGGCTCAAAACCTGCAAATCCCCATGAAATTAAAAATTCACTATTTGTGTTCTTTCTCAATTAATTCACTAAGAGCAGTGTATTTCAAATGAAAAAAAATTAAATGTATTCAGTTATTAAAAAAAAAATAAATAAAAAGCTACTGCTTTTCCATAGCTCTTTGAGGTGCTATTTATTTCCATTAAATTCAAGGGTATTATGTTTATCCATTCCACGCACTGGCCGAATTTCCCAGCTCTGAAGTACTGATGTGACACGATGCTGTGACACAGGCACAGACCCAGGGAGAACAAGGGCTGTGCTGGAGCTTTGCCACCTGGAGACATCCCAGCACCTGCCCAAGTGGACACACTCCTGAAACAAGATCAGCAGCACTGGTACCAGTCTGCAACTTGGATTGCAAAATGGTTTCAGCTCCCAGTTACCCACCCAGCCCAGGGGCTGGGCATAACCAGTCCCCTGTTTATGGTAAGAAGAAACAATCAGATTCTGTTTTTAAAAGCCACTGGTTCCATTCCTTTAACTATTTCTATGAATGAAAGGAAGCAACAAGAACACAGATAACACGCAGCATCACAAAGTGAGTGTAATTTAATAAAACCAAGGTAAAGAATTTGGACTTATGGACATACCTATAATCCAGAAATGCACAGTAAAGATGAACTCTGTTACTTTTGTTTAGTGCTTGGCTGTATTGCCTGGGCGTCTGCAAGAAAAAGATAGAAACCCTGAAGGAATGTTTAAACAGGATAAATTCCACTGTTCAGAACTTCACATTCTCATTGGTACAATGATTTCAAGAGATTTATTTCAGATTAACCCACCAGAACTGGCAGCAAAATTGTTCAGTCCTCATCTCTTCAACCCAAGCTCCAAACACACCAAGATTGGTATTCAGTGCTAATTTTACACCCTGGGATTAAACTCACACAGCTCTGAGTGAGAAATCTGTGTCCTGTTTAAGCAAATAGCAAAGCAGGATTGTTATTGTACATAAGCACAAATATATGTGTTAATTTTTGCAGGTTTGGGACATCATTCTTCAGCATATATTTGGCTTCTTTGGATTTTGTTCATCGTTTGTTCTCACTGAGTAATAAAACCATCACATTTTATGATTAATAATTCTGAAATGTGCATTACAGTGACCAACTCCCAGACATTTCCTTTCCACAACAGCAATTATTTTAAAACATACATTCAAACTGAAAGAGCAATGCCATAATTCAAGATTTTATTTTAGCACACCTCAGCATTATAATGACATAATTTCTATCTTCCATAAACAGGTTTAGCAACTAACTCAATATCCTTATTCAAGGAGCTTTGAGATCCCATTCCCTGGTCCCTTATGAGCTTGATGACAAAATTATTCAAATTATATTGGAGTGAAGTAATAGTTTGTTACAGACAAAATATGCAAACTAGAGAATTTCCAGTGTTTGTTCAACCCTTTCTAATACATAAATCCCTAAAGTCCACATCATGTGGACCCTGCCTTATGGCAATTTTTTAATTACAAGAGTTTTCAACATAAAAAAAATCACTGGTGAATTAAGAGCTCTCAGATTATTGCAACACAATTCTGCCATCAAGATGAAAGATAATCAAGTTTTGCTTTCCTTGTCTTAGGGAATGAAGAAAAAAATCTCCACCACCTCATCCTGCTGAAACTCAACCAAGGACAAGAAGTTCCTGATGCAATTTTCCCTCTCCTCTCTCCCCAGCCCAAGCAGGAGTGTCAGGCACGAGGCAGCACAGCTCCCTCCTGGCCAGAGATAACCAAGACTGGAGATAACCAAGATTGGAGATAACCAAGACTGGAGATAACCCAGCACTGGAGATAACCCAGCACTGGAGATAACCTAGATTAGAGATAACCAAGCTTTGGAGGTAACCCAGCATTTCTGCCCAGCCAGGGCTTCCAGGGCTCCTCCTGCATTGCCACACACCTCAGGCTGCAGATAAGGACATTTACTGCCTAACCCACAGCTCTGTACCACAGAAATGGAATTTCCTTATCTGCCTGAGCATATCCCTGGCCCAGATTCCCAGTTCCTGGCCTCCCCTTGTTTCCCCCCAGCCTTTGCCACAGGAGCAGCTGATGCTGCAGCTCAGGGGGAGAGCAGGGACTGTCCCTGGCCCTTCCCCAGCTGATGGGGCAGGTCAGGGGGAGAGCAGGGACTGTCCCTGTCCCTTCCCCAGCTGATGGGGCAGCTCAGGGGGAGAGCAGGGACTGTCCCTGGCCCTTCCCCAGCTGATGGGGCAGGTCAGGAGCTTTGTGGGGAGCAGGGACTGTCACTCACCTTTCCCCTGGCTCTGGGGACACCCTGGAGCCCTTTCCCAAAAGGGAACAAAGCAAACACGGACACACATCACACCTGGGAAGGGACAATGGGACAGGTTCAGGTCCCTCACCCTCAGGAAACACCTCCCTGGTGCAGCCTCAGCCTGCTCACGCCACTCTGTTTAATTTGGGGCTTTGTTGGCAGAGTCCATCCTGTCCTGTACCTGCTGTGCAGCTGTGCTGGTGCTCAGTGTCCATCTCCATGCCTTTCCTCAAGCAATTGCAGGAATCTACAGGTGGCTTGTATTACAAATTATTTCACTTCTGTGACAGACAAATAATCACAGAAAATGAGAGAGAGAAGTATCTGCTGTAGTGACAGCGAAGGTGGAAAAGTAACTGCCAGTTCTGATTTGAAAGGTTTCCCTGGATAAATTTGGGTTCTATTCCACCCAATGGAAAGGGCACCTCAGAGTCAGGCTGGAAGAAGACTTGGTACTGCCGCTGTGTGTCTTTTACACAAATAAGTCCCAGGTGTATGTTTTACCCTCAATTAAATTTCTCTGGCAAGGGACAAAGCATTGTTTTTCTCCATCTTTACTCTAAACACAGATGTCACTCATTAGACATGAACCACACTGAGTGAACCATACAGGCCCTGACCTGTCCAGAGCTGTGAATGTACTCAGATGGAGAAAGAATCAGTAAATAATAATAATGAAAAATAGAGAAATAGATTAAAGAATGAAAAAGAAGGGTCTATCCCAATGTACTTTCTAATTTCTCTTAAAGACTCTGTCCCATGTTTATCACCCATGAGGTAATTTCCACAAGTGCCGTTTATGATAACTGCACAAAATCCTCATCTTCTGAGGCTGCACTGAAGTTCTGCAGCAGAACTGTCATTAGGATAGAAAGCCCCCAACACATAAGAACGTGGCTACAGAGGAATAAACTCCCTCTGATCTTCAGCAGCTCCACTTCAAAGTACTCTCTAAGCCATGAAAAAGGAACTGACTGTACCTCAATATTGCACTTCTGAAGTTAAACTGTGTGTGACAGCTTATTTGTGCCTTGGATCCCGTAGAACTGAGGATATTGATTTAATGACATTGATAACAGAAAGCTTAAAATACAAGCAGGCTTTTACACTAAAAGATTAAGTCACTTGAGTGTTTATTAAAAGCCTGTGAAAGGACAGTTTATGAAGCTTTCAGGAGAGGGAAAGCAGCAGCACACTGAGTAATCCAGGATCTGTGCATGTGCTCCCCCTAATCCACATTCCTCACATCATTCCTTCTGCATGGAGAGGGCTGCATGCAGCTTCCCCAAAAAATAATTATATTGCAAGGGGGAAACAACCGCCTGGCACCGGGAACAGGGCAAAGCCAGTGCCAGTGTGATGGAGCCTGGACTGGAGGAGGGACTGCCTGGACTCAGCATCCTGAGGGCCTTTTCCAGCCTTAGTAACTCTGTGCTTGTCTGTCTGTCTGTCTGTGTTCACATCAGGGCTGTCCAGCACCCCTTACACCGACCCCTTGCTCTCAGTGACCAGGCCAGCAAACCCCAGAAATTCGGAGGATTTTCAGAGAGGATGTGCATGGCTGAGTGATGGGAACACAGCCCCTGCTGGGAGCCAGGCACAAGCCACGCTGAGAGGAAGAGGAGGCCAGAAAAGGGGGGTGTGGGCTGAAAGGACTGCTGGAAACCTTCAGGAAAACCTCCTTGCAGGAAATGTCATGGACACAATTGCAGAAGAAAAACAGGCAGGCAGCTGCTGCTGGGAGGGCTTGCCAAGGAAGAGGAGCCAAGCAGAGGGTGGGGTGGACCTTTCTGAGATTAGCTTGTCTCTGCTCTCCTCCCCTGGATTTAAAAAGCAAATATTTTGCCAGACAGAGGTGGCCACCAGCGGCGGAGGGTGTGCACCTTCTTTCTGCAGTGTGAGGAAGGATGAACCTTGGCTCAGGTCTGTCACTGACCCACACTCAGCAGCTCCAAGCCCAAAGTGTTGGGCTGCCCCTCATCCAAAGCACTTGACAATTCACCCCATAGAGTTCCATTGGAGTCCACTTGTCTCTGTTTGCAAAATACAGAATTTTGTCTCATTCAGAGATGTTTAAGCCTTGCTTTCTCCACCTCTAAGGATACCATGGATTATTTTGAAGAGGGCAAGAAAAGACACTGGACAAGCCTCTTGTCTGCATGTTTGTGCCTCCCGAGCCATTCACAGCCTCATTTACACATTCTTGGGTGTGGATGATTCAAAACGAATTTTGATTCTGGTTTATGGGTTAAATTAGAGACTAAAATGATGGATATAATTTAAGGATTTCCTGTCCTCATAGTGACACCCTGACTGTTAGCGTGACCTATTCAGGGACACATGGTTTATTGACTTTCCTTTCCACCTATTTCTCCTAATTACCTAGAAGATTAAAACTTTAGGGTACATTCATCTACTCAGTTACGTAGAAAAAGACAGACAGAAAGAATAATCACCCATTTCTATGGTGGCTGTATTGGCTGTTTTCTTCCAAACTGTGAGAAAACTGCACTGCAACAGATTTTGGGCTTAGATCAGCCAAGTGTTTTAATTTAGAGTCCATTTGACTGATTCACCCTGAGATGTAACTAGCATATGTAATGAAAAAAAAATTGCAAATTGCACAAAAAGGAATTTAGGTTATGAATAGGGAATTAGAGTGTGTTCTGGATAAAAGCCAGACTTGCAGTTGTTTCACTGTTGTGAACAGAGCTGTGCCAACACACACTTTCTGGAGCAATGAACACAACACACTGGGCTCCCAGGGCCAACAGGAAAGTTTGCTGAATGTATTTCCTAATGGGACAATCACACAGTTAAAACATTGCATGAAATCACACAGGGTAGGAAACTGACAGACAGAAACATAAAGTTAAAAATGAGTGAAATATCAGAGGTTGTAAAGTCATCTGAAATCAGAGAAAGTTGCCACATGGATTTGGTTTGATTATTCCTTTCCCTGAGGCTAAAAATAGTTGACATATCAATTTCCTGCAAAAATAGTGTTAATCAAATGTTACACCAGTATCCTTGCCCAGTTCTCAGAGTTGTCTATTTAACAGCTGCTGTACTGGGCAAGCAGTGTGAGAACAAAAAAGGAATGAAAAGACCCATGAGCAACAGACTGAAAAATATCTTGGCTGCTCTACCAGATATCATTTCTATAGGAGAGGGAAAAAAGGAGAAGGGGATGGATGAGGAAATTGCCCTGGTGCTTTCTTTTTTAATTATGGCACACAGCAAAATAATTTACTGCTTTCAAATATGTAGAGCATCAGAAGATGATGCTATTTTTCTATTACCAAGTCCACATCCATTTGAATAAAAATGCCATTCTCTTAACAGGATCCCAGTTTTTTACAGCACTGAATGAGGAGCTTCGTGCAACAGCAGCCAAGGCAAGAGCTGAGCCCTTGCAGATGTCAGTGAGGGCTGTGCCTCTGTCACACACTCACTGCTGAGCTGCAGGAGCTGTCCCCTGGGCTTGTCTCACTCCAGCTCATTTCCTTGGTCCCTTTCAGATCCCTGCCCACAGCCCAGGTGAGCTCCATGCACCTGGAGAAGCTGTGGCTGCTGGGTGTGCTCTGGGTACAGCGTCACGGCACTGCTGACAGAGAACAGCTCTTCTCTCTGCTTTGGGGGCTCAACAGCACCAAAGTGCAACAGCTCTTCTCTCTGCTTTGGGGTCCTGAACAGCATCAAAATGTAGCAGCTCTTCTCTCTGCTTTGGGGGGGGGTTGAAGAGCATTAAAGTCACTTCTTTCCAAACTGCTCAAGGAAAGCTGCAATTTTGGCAACAGAAACTGTCTGCAAGGCTTGAGTTACAGCTATAAACTCCCTAACACACATGCACAGCTCCAGGTGGCTTTTCTTTAATATTACAGGTACAGAATTCCCACCCTCACAGGGCAGTCCCACTCAGGAAATCCCCCTGGCCCCCAGGGCTGTGGGGTCAGTGCTGAGGCTGAACGCAGGGGTGCCCGAGCACAAACACCCTGCTCAGCCTCCCTGCCCACATATCCCCTGGGGGCTGTGCTTTTGGGCCTCCCCCAGCTTCAAAGGTCTCAAATATCCAACCACGTGTTTCCCTTTTCCTGCTCCTTGGCCGGGCCGCCTGGGGCACGGTGGGTGTTTGTGTTAATTGGTGAATCCTGGGCAGTGATGAGGAGCTGAAAGCCAAAACTCTTTCAGTTTGGAAGCCAGAAGCACTCAAGATGCAGCACTGCAGTTAAACCCGTGCCAAACACCCACTGACTGCAGGCTGGATTAATGACACTCACAATATTGTTGTAAATCAGGGTAATAAAGGCTAAAAAATAGCTCCAGAAAGAAGCAGGTTCATTTTCATTAGAGATGCATGGAGCTGCCTTGAATGGAGGATGTGTGCAAATAGAAACTGCAGGATAAGGGCCTTTGAAATTCAATTTGGGAAGCAACTGGGTTACATCAGTAAATATTTGATGTTTAAAAAATTCAAAATGCCAGTCAGTGAGAGGCAGAGCTCAGCGTGGCAGCCTGTGCTTATATAAGCACCAACAGACCCAGAACTGAACGGAAGATCTGTGTGAAAACCTGCCTTAATTCTTAAGTGAAATCATTCTTCACGTTCCTTAAAGCACAGCTCTGTTCCAAAGAATGAAGAGGTGAAAATATTGTCTCTTGAGAAACAGCCTCATTTACGTAATTAGCAATGTAGCAGCCAGAGAGTTCTGATACGTCCTTACAGTCAAACACTTATATCCATCTCTAAGAGAATAATTGTAAGAGCCAAATAAACCTGTATTGAAGGATGGACTGAGGGCAAAGCTCAGCAATGACACTGGTGCAGCCTTGCCTCTAAGTTCTAGCAAGTTAATCCAAAAGAGAGAGCAGTGAGCAGCAGTTTCCTTCCTGTGTGTTATGAGCTGAATTGTTCTTGCAGAGCCATCGAACGGGGACCCTCCACATTGCCTTTGGCTGCTCAGGGCACAGCCTCCACCCAGACACTGCCTCTCCAAAAATAATGACAGGACCCAGAGGGCACAAACCAGAATCCCTTAGAGGGATGCACACGGGAGAATCCGTTTAAAAAATACTTTTCCTATTAGGCAGTATTTCCACAATCCTCAGTTTCCAAAACAGTGCCTGGACTTTTCCTCCTGCAGGCGTTTTTTGATTTTTTTAAGGAGAGAAATATTTGCATCAGACAAGAACCATTCGAGGCACTCAGCACTTCACACAGTTGTGATTCCCAGCCCCGATGTCACTGAGGCAGAGAGAATTTAAGTGAGAAACAAGAGGTTGGGGCAGCTCAGCCCCAGCTGGGGAGGAGCTGGGCACTGGCCTTGAGCCACAGCACCCAGGGGTGGGCAGGGACCCCACCCCAGCCTACATAGGCTGCATTTTGATAACCAGGTTTCTCCAAGCTCAGGTGGAACTGAAACCCCACAGGGCAGAGCTTTGCTACCTGCAAATAACGAGCTTCAGCAACAGCAGCAAGTTGGGCTGAATTCAAAACAACACAAAGCTAAAAACCCAGCAGCAATGGCAAATCTCACTGGCCCTTATTGGTTTTGTACACACTTCTTTGCCAAGGCAGAAATGAAATCTGAGCTAGCAAACATCTGTTTCCTGCAAGACTGAAAGTCACAATTAAGAAGCATCAATCCATATTGACTCGTATTTATTATGGAGAAGGCTTTAGAGACCTTTCAGGCAATTTTTCACACAACAGGCACGTGGTTGTTATCCCAAGATACGCTTCCAAGTGAAGAAACAGTACGAACAAGCTTTTCTAAACATATTTTTAAAAAGCACAAAGATGCCCTAATTTCCCTTCGCAAAGACTGAACAAAATCTCAGCCCTTCTCTTTGAAGAGCACAAGGACTTTGACAGCCTGGAGCAGTGAAACATTAAAATTTCACTTACTCTGCATGATAATAAGAGGAATAATGAAGTGTTTATGGAGTATTCGGGAATCGTGCATTTATCTTCTTTATGTAGGCTGCAGTCCCCTGCCCTTCACCTCCAGGGATGCTCCGGGGATACTCTGCAGCCCAGCCTGGGCAGGGAGGCTCTGCAGGGCTCCAGCCCTGGGTGTCACCCACCCCTGGGTGCAGCAGACGTGACAGCAGAGCAGCAGGAGGACCCAGGGGACGGAGACTCCAGGGCACAGGCACCAAAATCCTGCGGTTCTGCGGGAATGCACGGGAAGCAGGGAATGGGACCGTGGTGTGTGACACAAACACTGACAGCAGCTGGGCTGGGCTCTGAAGGAAAACATCTCGGGGTGTTGGAACCCCCTTGGTCAACTTCAGGCCGAGTTTGATCAGGTCTACATTTCACGCTTTGGAAAAAGCCAAGACTTGGTAAGATATTCAGTTGGTTTGTCCTCATCCATCTGCAGAGTAATTCCTTTCCAAACAAAGGACCATGTTTTAAAGGGACTTCTGAAGACATGATTTAATGCCAGCTTTAGGAGGAGTTTTAATAGTTCACGTCAGAAACAGAGGCTTAATGGCAGAAATATTTACCACTCGGTACGTTTGTTGTTAGTATATTTCTTTTAGCTCTGGATTTATATGTTAGCATTTTCTATTGGCATTAAACGCTGGCTATGCAAATGCTGCCTCTGAAAGGCAGCGCCTCACACGCTTTGTGAATTATACGTGCAGCCTTTGTTTTATACTGACCCTTTCGGGCCTCCCATCCCTTGACTGGCTCCTGATGGTCATTTATCCTTCCCCGGCCCCGCTAATCCCCGGGGAGCGGGTGGGAGTACAAATCGTGCCAGAGCACAATAAACATTCCAGAGCCGTGCCACAGCTCACGACAGTGCTCGATGCTCGCAGAGTCAGCGCTCAGCCCTCCTGCCATAAGGCTCTTGTAACCAGAAAGGAAAATATTACAAAAAACTTACGCTTGCTTAAGGACAAGACATTCGGGCTCCCTAGGTGAGATAAGGGAATGTTTGTTTTGTGCAATCAAAAATCACCTGGATCCAGGACATCGGGTTTTATTCCCCAGTTCGCTTTGCCCATGTGACTCTCCCCAGGTCCGTTCCCGTCCCTGGTCTCGGTTCACATCCCTTATCCCGGGATTTACTGGGCGGTGTCTCACTGAAGCGCGGCCCCAGCGCTGGTGGTGCAGCGGGGGCGCGGCTGAGCACCGCGGGGACCGGGACAGAGACCGGGACAGCCTGGGACAGAGATCGGGACAGCTTGGGACAGAGACCGGGACAGCCTGGGACAGAGATCGGGACAGCTTGGGACAGAGACCGGGACAGCCTGGGACAGCCGGGGACAGAGACCAGGACAGCCCGGGAGAGCCCGAGACAGCCTGGGACAGAGACCGGGACAGCTTGGGACAGAGATCGGGACAGTCCAGGACAGCCGGGGATAGAGACCAGGACAGCCTGGGACAGATTGGGACAGATCGGGCCAGCCCGGGCCAGCCCGTGCTCACAGCCTGCCCTGGAGCGTGTCCCGGGGATCAGGACCAGCCAAACCTCCTGCAGTTCACAGAACCAGCGGGTTTTTGTCCCCTAAGCCCGTCCCAGGCTCTGGGTGCAGACACACCCCCCACTGCTCCACTTGCTCCAGTTCAAGCGAACAGGCAGCCACAGAGGGAAAATGATCCAAGCAGAAAACTACCCCCACAAAACCGCGAGTTCTCTATGGCTTTGATAAGTTACAGCTGCTGTCCTAAGTACAGTCAATAAATAAAGAGCCACGGCAAGGGGGACGAGGGGCTGATCTGTGCAGATCCAGCATCCAGCTGGGCCTGAAGTTAATCCTCATCCCGAGATAAAAACTCTCCTATAATGCCTCATGAGCTTCAAGAGATGTAACACACCCTCTCCAAGGCTATTGCTTGGATCTTAGCACCTCATTAAGATATTGCACTCTCCTGACTGCATCTTTCAAGGATTAACTTGATGGGTTTCCATTACTGCTTTATTTTTTTTTTCTTTGCGTTGTGGGAAGAAACCCTCTCTTGAGAACATTCACATTTTTTCCCTCCAATTTGAATCTTTTCTCCCATTCCTGCGCATTTGCCAAACATGAGTTGTCCTTTAGCCTGTTGCATGAATGGGGATGAAATCCACACAACTATTCCGTGTCATTTTTCATTCACAGGAAGCGTTGGGGTGCCAGAACGGTTTGATGCGTGCATCAACCACATCCAGAGAAACCAGAACCAGCCCGGAATTAGGCCTGGTGCATTAACTCCAGCTACAAAGCTGAGCAGTGTGACCCCAAGGCGTGGAGCTGATTTTTCAGATGAGGACATGGGAGTCAGTGGAGCTGTGTGCACGTCCCCGGGCAGAGCACAGGTGGAGATGGTGCAGCCAGGATCCCACTGCAGGGCTGAGCACAGCTCCTCACACAGCCACGAGCCCCTGGGATGGCACAGCCACACCAAGGCCACGGCAAGGCTCTTTCCAGCAGTGCAAGAAATGCAGCGCTCCTGAGAAGCTGGAGCCTGCAATTTTCAGCATAAGGTTTGTTTGGGTTTTTTTCCCCTCGGACAACCAGGATGAAAGTTTTAAAGTAGGAGTTTATTCAGCCTTTCAGTCTTTTGTCAGGTTACAAATAACAGCAGGTTGTCCCCAGCTGAGGGTTTGCACAAACATTCCCCAAAGGAGGTGCAGGTGGGGACAGCAGCCACACCGTGCCATGGGGAGGGCAGGGGTGGGGGAAGACCCCAAAACCCTCCACGGGGGTGGCAGGGAGGGCAGGGATGGGGGAAAACCCCAAAACTCTCCATGGGGACGGCAGGAAGGGCAGGGATGGGGGAAAACCCCAAAACCCTCCATGGGGATGGCAGAGAGGGCAGGGATGGGGGAAAACCCCAAAACCCTCCATGGGGATGGCAGAGAGGGCAGGGAGGGGTACCAGCCCCCAAACTCTGACAGGGATGGAGAACCTGCAGTGGGCTGCTTCATCCAGGCAGGTCACAGAAGCCACGCGAAGCATCTGCTGCCATCAAATGTGAATTTCTCCAGGGTTACTCAGCCCCCAGCCCTGCTGGCCTGCAGCTCAGTTTTTCCGAGATTCCTGAAATCAGCAGCAGGTCCCTCTGGAAACTGATCTAATGGTCTGAGGAATGCAGCTGCTCATCAGAGCTTTGCAAAGTCTCCAAACTTGCCTATTAGTTAGTACAGCCATTTTAAATGAGAAAGAACGAGAAATTGTCTTTTCCCTTCAATGGCAGCACTGTCAGGCTCCTTTCCTGTCCCTTTCCTGCACTCCAGGGAAATGTCTCTTCATGGCAACCTGGACTTTTAAGCACCTTGCCAGGCTGCAGTGGCCAGCAGCTCCATATTGTACCTGAGTGTGACATCCCTGTGAGCCCCTGGGACACCCTGTCAACTGTCGGTGTCTTTCCTTGTCTTGCTTCTTCCTTAAGAAAAATACATTACACAAGCAGTGGAACTGCTTTTAGCTCTAATAAAACCACAATCCTTTGTAGACAGAAATGGCTGAGTGCACAATTTGATTTACTGGGATAACTCTGTAGTCCATCAGAGAAGTTACAAACCCCAAATCCAAATCCCTCAGCAAACTCTGCATGCCAGGAGCTTTCCAGGGCTCAGAGAACCCACAGGAAACTCCCAGTGACCCAGAGGGTGCCAGGCACATCCTCCTGCTGGGATCAGGAGTTATTCAAACCAAGCCAGTCCATTTTTAGGAACACAGAGCCTCCCAGCATTCAGGGTGGGGAGTTCAGGGTGTTTTATGTTACAGAGTATGAAGATTTCCTTCTTTTGCTGAACATGTTATTTTTGGAAACAATCTTGCTAGTGTTCATGGGAATATTTCCAATGGGACAACATTTCCAATTAAGACCTCTTCATAAATAATAAGTGGCTGACAGCCTAGAAAATAAATGTATTTTTTAATAAAGTGATGATGGTGAACCTGTCACAGAGTGATACACAATCCAAATAAGTCAAGAGATTCCTTCCAACCATGACTTACAACTTAAGAACCTTTTTAGCGCCCTCATAACCAAAAATGGCACATGCTGTGCTCATCTACCCTGCGCTCATATCCCCCACTGTTTATTCAGACCAACATAAAAGGTGGTTCATTAAAAAAACGCCAGGTCATTTCTGACACAGAGGAGAGGCTCTTTCAGAAACCCTTGTAGTAACTAATTCAAAATTGAGTATTTCGAGAATTAGAGGAAGGAGAAAACCACCATTGAGTATTTCTAGAATTGGAGGAAGGAGAAAACCACCTCCCCCAGGGATGTGTTTGGGTTCTGTGCAGCACAGTAGATGACCAGGCCATCAGTAAATTAGGCACAGTAAATCACCAGGGCATCACTGGGGTCCTGGGACTGCCCCGCACCCCAAAGGCTTTGCTGCACTCACTGGGGCATCACAGAAACACTCCAGAAAGCTGCAGCTCACCTGGGAGGGATCAGACCACTGTGGGGGACAGCCCAGGCTGTGCCCACTCAGAAATCACAAGTTTAAAGCACTAGAGTGAAACAGCCCTGAGCATCAACACAAAGAAAACAAATATAATTTAAAGGCAATCTTCTGGTTTATGGCCAGCCTTTCATTATGGGCTCCTCGTGCTACACAGAATGAAAAAGCAGAAGAGCCTGAGGAGGGGGACAGGGAGCTGGGAGAGAGAAAAGAAAGCAAAGCCCTTTCTGCCCGTCTTCCTCTTGGGCTCAGCCACGCACACCAGGAGCTCTCACCTGTCTCAGAGCAGTACAGGGAGAATTACAGGGAATGAAAGAAAATAAAACTTTCAAAAGTAGTAAAATCCTATCTGAAACATCATTTACCCAGAGAATTTTCCCTGGTGCCTCTTCAGACCGTGCTGTGCTCCCCTCTGGTGCTCCCCAGCACGCCTGGGGTGTATTTTAGGCCAGATGCACCCAGTGCACACCGGGGAGGGCAAACAGCAGCTCAGGGAATCCTCCAAGCACTTCCACCAAGGCTTCACTAGCACAGTCAGGGCTCTTATTTCTTTTTCACACACTAATGCTTCATTTCTGCTTATTTCCCACCAGCAAAATATTGATCCAACCCAGCTTCTTCTGGAGTTTTGCTCCTGCTTCTCTTGCCGTGGTTTGCCTTGGCAAAATCCCCCAGTGCTTCCCATGTCCAACCCCAGCAGAGCAGGAGGAGCAACAAACCCAAAGGCCACACCTGATGTCCCAGGCGAGTCAGGGTGTTCCAGGGACATCTCACCGTCATTGTCTCTCACCTAGAGAGGCAGCTATTGGCAATTTGCTCACTGAGGCAGCTCATGATGACTTCTGCCATAATCTTTAGTCTCTTTATGCTGCCCTGGAGCCACGAGGATCTCCAGGGTGGGTGCAGCAGGGACTGGGACTGGGCTGGAACACAATCCCTGTGTCTGTGTCTGCTCATTACAGAGCTCACGGCCTGATCACAAACCCAGTCAAGCCAGAGAGGCTTTCCCTGGATCTAAGGGAGTTTTGGAACCATGTGTCGATTACAGAGCCAGCAAAATTCCTCATTAACACCCTCAGAGGCTTCAGACTCCCCCAGATATCATTACCACAAGGGGCTGCCAGCTCAAGGGCTTTTCAGCACCAGAATCCTTTAGAGCACAAAGGTGGGGTCCTCTACAAAGCTACATTTGTGTTTTTTTCCAGGTTACACCATTTTCCAGTATTTTGGTTTGGACTGACTGAGGTACAGATGACCCCAATGCTCACAAATGTGAAATTCTGTGTTCAAAGGAGCAGCTCGTGGAAGGGACTGCTGAAAGAAAAGCAGCTGCTGTGTGCAAGGGCCCTTCCCACTCCTCAATCTCTGCCCTGGGTTCCAGCTGTATCCCCTTCCCACAAGCACAATCTGCTTTTCTGTGAGGAGGAATTTGCAGTTTGCTGGAGAACATTTGGAGCATCTGCCCTGAGCTGAGGCACTGCACAGTCAGCACAGAAACTGGGCACTGCTCCTGCTTGGAGTGAAGAGGACTAAAATAACAACTATTGTAAACTTCTGGACTGGAGAGAGGCTCCACCCCAGCTCAGAGGTTTCTCAGGACTTTGAGAAAATCTGAGTTAAAGCAAACAAACCATTTTATCCTGCTCACCTGGGCACTGAGAGCTGCTCAGTCAGTGACAGAGGGCTTGGAGCAGGATCAGGACTCCAGGGACCCACAGGGTGAAGGGAGAGCATTTCCCAGGGGTTCCAGAGCCCAGCCCAGGGTTCCAGAGGGGGAAATTCCTCCAGAGGGCTCAGGGGGACCAAGCACTGCCATAAAAACCCCCAGACTCTTTATCTGGATAAGGAATGGAGGGAAAGAGAAAAAGAAGAACAATTTCTCCAGTAGAAACCAGAAGGAATGCACTCTTCCACTCTCAGTGTCTTTCTGTTAACACAGTGACTCTGACAGAGAATAAATTTTGCCCTGAAGTTTCTCCGAGAGACCAATGTTCCAATAAATAATAATAAAGTAGAACATGTGAATCCTCTGTGAATCACAGAAACCAAGCACAGGCACCTGAGCAAGGCTGAGGCTGCTGTTTCCCTGACATGGCACGTGTTCGAGAGCTCCAGCTGAAATCATGGAATCATGATGAGAACAATTTTAGATACAACTTTGTGATTTATTTTGCATAACCGTTTCTTCCCCCAAGATCCCACCAGCAAGCTGAATAATGAATGTCTGATCCAAATATGCTGAGAAATGGACAGAGACCAAGCAGTAAAACATTTGTGGCATATGGAAAGCAGCAGCTCTGTGAGCTGTTAGCAGTTAATTTCACTTTGTTTTGCTGCAAAAACAACCCCAGTGCAGAGAGAGGCAGCTCCTGCACCTTGAGTGGGAACTCGGCCAGAACGTGGCCTGCTCAGATCTCATTGGCAAGGCGGGGATGGGAAACTGTTTGGGTTTTTAAAATACGTGTATTGGAAAAGGAAGACTTCTCAGAAACAACATCATAAATTATCCACTGATTAATTCCAAACAGCAGTGCAGCAATATATCCAAAAACCTCTGTGCCAAGTCTGTGTCCAGTGCCAGCCTGCCAAGCACTGAGCACACGCAGTTTCAGCTCTGAAGAGACAAGCAGCTAAAGGGGACGAATGGTTAAGAACAACAACAACAACAACAAAGCTGCAAGATCGTTGTGTCCATTACACAGATGGGCAAAGTGAATTATTATTGACAATTTCCCTCCTTGAGATAATTCACTTCTCTATATCTGATCCAAGTGGCCCAACTACATTTAAACAGTTTGCCCCAAGTTACAGAAGTAGATTATGCCAGATCCAGAAACTGGGTTTAGATACCAAAGGTTTGGTCAGTGTAAAATTATCTTTTCACTTTCCTTTTGTGATCACAAACATAATGATCAAGGCAACCACAAAAGCCCTAATTGAGGGAGCACAAGGCAGTAAAAGCATGGGGTAAGTGTATGAAAATAAGCTCCCTATGCAAATAGATTCATCTTAATATTCACCCTTACAGAAAGCAGATTTACATATTCAGGACTGCTATTAGGAGCGAAAGCAATTTATACTTTAATTCAGCAACACCCTTAAAAACTGCAGTTAAAGGAGTGAAAACGAGAGAATACTGAGAGAGGAACACACACACTTCTGTTTCAGAGTCGGAACAAAAGCAAAGAGCCTGGGAGGAGTTACAGGCTGAGTTGGAAGGAGATGAGGCACCTGAACTGCCCCCAGAGCTGCAGAACTCCCAGGTTTGGTGTCACAGGCAGGTCCCTGAGAGCTGCTTGGGACAAAGACACATTTTCTGATGGCTCAGCTTGGTTCTATTTAAAATTGGAGCAGGAATATCACAGGAAAGGGAAAAAAAACGAAGAGTGGTGTACTGGCAGAAAGATGAACTCTGCCAAAACCAGATAATTTCCAGTCTTCCTTCTTATTTTAGCTTTAGAAAGCTCAGAAAATGGGGACACGCCTCCACAAGTGCATGGTTTGCTCAGAGCACCTCTGACACTTGGCACACAAAGTGCATCTTTTCCAGCTCCCGGCAGTGACAGCTGCAGGGGATTCACCCACAGCCGGGGCAGCACCAGCCAGAGATGCCACATGAAGAACTCTTCCCACAGCCTCCCAACCCAGCTCCAGCACAAGGCCAGCACTGCAGACTCTTACACTGCATTTTAGCTAACAATGTCTTCTTTTGAATCTCATATAAACGTAGGAACTGTTTGGTTCAGAGTTTGAGCAAAGGTTTACATAATTCTCATTTTTATTAATTTAATTCCAATTTCCTATGCTCTTACAGTGTCAGCACTGAAGAAATTGCCTTAATCCACAAAACCTTCAGGGGTTTCTGGATGAAATGGTTTTAAACTTTACCCTTATAATTTAACTTGCTGGCCAAATCTTTTGTTTGCTTTAGAGTTTTCTCTACACACATTTTTCTGTACCTCTCCCAGCTTTCCATAAAACAGCCATTTCTCTGTCAGCTTTCCCTGCTCTCAGTGTTCTGATCATACAATATGATTTTCTCAGATTAAATATTCTGATTTAAACAGATACCTATTGAAGAGAGATCTTGTACAGCACTAAGATTTCATAAAAATCAAGATTAATCAGAAATTTAAGGCCAGATTTTTTAAAAAAAGGAAAAAAGAAAAAAATCATATTGACAGGACTGAAAATAACCAATTATTGTAAAGGCACCAATGACCCTTGTGGGGTCATTTTCCTGTGTGCAAGGCCAGCCTGAAATGCCACCAGGCAGGAGCAGGAGTGCCCAGTGCTCACTGCTCACACAGCTACCAAGTGCAAGGCAGCAGAAAATCAGCCCCACGTTCCAAACCCAGTGTGAGAAAGCCAAATTCTCCAAAACCGAGCACATTTCACAGCAGCCTGCACTCTCTGGGAAACCCGACCCAGGGCAACTCCCGGTGAAAATCCTGCAGCCCCTTCCAGCTGCAGGATCCCCCCAGGGGCTCCATCAGTTACCTGGAGTCAAATCGGGAAAAAGAGATTTGGGTCGGGGAATTTATCCCTGCCAGGAACTGGGGACGGGGCCTGATGGGGACACGGAGCAGTTTGCCTGTGGCCAGCTTTGTGGGTGCAATAATTCCACGTGGTTTGAGGACAGGACAAACCTCAGTGTGAAAAGGCCACAGGTGCTGGTGAATTTACACACACCCAGTCCCAGCCTAAAGCTCCCAGGCAAATCCTGGGCGTTTGTCAGAAGCTATTTCAGATTAGCCAAATGACATCTCACAATTAATTATTTTTTAATGAATGAACATCTCTTTAATGAAATGAACATCTATTATTTTCTATTTAAAAAAGCAGCTCCTTTTTTTTCAATCAATCTGGGTCATTCAGTCTACTTGAAAAGGCAAATTACAGCTTGATGGTGGGGTAATTATTCTGGTGGAGATCACTTGAATGACTGCACTGTATTCTTTGACAGGCAGTGGCTGTTATTTGAACACTGATTTTATTTAATTAAAGCATGAAAAATATCTCGGGGGCTTCAGAACAAAACCTCCTTGCTGTGAATAAAAAAAAGATGAGTGCAGAGTTTATATTTTGAAAACAAATTCTCTCCTCCCAGAAATGTTATAGCTAAGGAAAAGTAATACAGAGCTCATTAGCAAGAGCTCATTATGAAGACTGTGAATGATGCTCTGGGTCATTATAATCTGATTAGTATAATAATCTATTTAATCCAGCTCCATGACAGTTCTGTACAGATTATTCTGAATACTTCAACTGGTTGTGCTAAACCCACTGAAAAGATCTTCCAATTGCACTGACTAGTGTTAACTTAGAATGAAAATGTTTACTGTGTTAAAAATAACCCTTTCAGCATTTAGGAAAAAAATCCCTTTATTTATATTTATATTCTCATTCTTCACATTTTGCATCATGTCTCAAGATCAGCTAAAGAAACCCTTATTGTGGTGCCAGTGATACAAATCCTTGGAGTTTATGCCAATACTTTTATTTGTCATATTTTATTAGAACTGACATTTTTTTGGATACTGCTCACACTATGACTTACGAGTTTAATTTGGTTTCATTTGTTTGGCTGTTTAAAATAAATTACGACCAGGGCGTGGGGGATTTATTGTCCCTCATGATCCTTATTTACCAATATTGTGCAACGTGAATTCAGCATTGGAGTTGCTGTTCAATTACAGCGAGTGTCCTGATCCTTGCCCAGTGTCCTGACCCTGCTGGGATGGGTTAATCTTTGTCCTAGTCCAGGTCCAGGGCTGAGTTTTGGCTTTAGGATAAGGATAAAGGTGATACACCCTGATGTTTTAGGTGCTGCTAATTGGGGCTGACACAAGGCAAGAACTTTCCAGCTGCTGACAGCACCCTGTGGCCTGGGAGGGATCAGCCAGGGGGGATGAGGAGCTGGAGCAGGAGGACTGAGCTCACACCAGCAGCTGTGCCTGAGGTGAGATGGCTGCACAGGTTCTTGGGATGGGTCATTTGTGTTCTTAAACATGGGAAAAACAGGGCAAGGTGAGGCTTGCAGAGGTTTGGAAGGTCTTAAAGAAAAAACAGAGCAGATAAGTCATATAATTATTAAGGCTGGACAAGACCTCCAAGATCATCAAACAGATTTAAGTCACAAGGTGTCATAACCCAGGTAAAACAGGGACTTTGCTCTGATATTGCTGATGACAGAGGTCCTTCCTCCCCTTCCTGGTGATTCTCTGGGGGCACAAAGCCCAGCAGGGGCCGGGGCAGGAAGGGGCAGTGGGTGGGTGGACACTGCAGGTGAGTGGACACTGGCTGGGTGGACACTGTGGCAGTTGGGTGGACAGTGCAGCAGGATGGACACTGCAGTTGGATGGATATTGCAGCTGGATGGACACTGCAGCTGCTGCCAGAGAGCTTCTGGGATGTGGCCAGGACCCCTCCCCTGGGCACAGCTTTTCCCCATCCCTGCTTTGGATCCTGGGCTCATCCATCCCTGCTGGGCTCCACACACCTCTGCAGCCACACCCAGCCTGGACCACTGCGTTATATTACAGTGTGTTATATGAAATTAAAAGAGAATGAGGTGACACGGAGTCTTTGAGCTGTTCCAGTTCATTCCTGCTCTAATCCCCCGGACTGACAAACTGTGGGTTTTGCCCGGCTGAGCCCAGAAGACTTGTCCTACATAAGGTTTTATGCACAGCCCAGTGATGTCCAATGGAGCTGTGGCATCAGTGAGAGCACTGTCCCCAGGGACAGAGCCACTGCTCCAGAAATGCAGGCACAGCCCGAGTGTGTGCCTTGGAGATAGAGAGAGAAGAAAGCCTCTCCTAATCTGAAATGCTGAAAGCAGAAAAGCCTTTGATTTATTCTTCATCCCCAAGGGTCTCACTGATTCTTGGGGCCCTGTTTGGGCTCTTCTGTGAGGTCAGAACATTTCAGAATCACATTGTGGAGAGTTTTCAAGGCTCCCTAACTCAGGCCACTGCCTGGTGCTCATTGAAGGTGCTCAGTGGAGCCAGGAGGCAGCACAACCCTCGGCTCTCCTGTGGGACACTTCACAGAGGGGACAAGCCCTTGCAGGGTAGCAACACCTTGCCCAGATAAAACCCTGCCCAACAAGCAAAAAATTGCAAAAGGTCCTCAAAACCTGAATATTGTAACTCTACATTAAATGCTTTTGTTGTTTTTAGGTCTGAAATAGTTCACCAAAAATCCAGATGTTTGGGGATTTAGGAGGAGGGAGCCACTGAAAGAGCTGGTGACCCTTGGAGAACTCAGTGGTTATAGCACAGAAAGGCAGAAAATTTGCTTGACAAGCACAGGCAGATTATAATTATAATTATACAACTGCCAGTGCTCAATTTGTTCTGAAGTCTGGGGAAAAGAGGAGAGGCATGAAAGAGAAGGATAATTTAAAAGGTGAGTTCAGTTATCCCTTTTTTTGTGGACAAATAAGGCTGATGCTCATCCAGATAGAGAGAGCATCACCTCAATTAAATGAACAACTATTAACAACCAGGATTGTTTGGGGATTGCAGTGACATCTGGTGCTCTGCTAACAGCCCCCAGGTCAGGCACTCAGTCCTCCTAGATAGGAATGAACTCCTCAGAGAGGTGACTGAACTGAAGGTGAAACCCCTGAATGATTGCCTGTAAAATCACTGTTGGCATGACAAATTTCTGACAGAGATGATGACAACGATGGATGCTGCTTTTTTTTTTCACTGATGACAATGAGGAGATGCTGCTTTAAAAGAACACTGTGCTGTGCCTCTGAAGCCAAGCTGGCTATTCATTGAGGCTTTCAGAAGAGGAAACACAAAGCACTTCTGCTGGAGGAATGGCAGGGCACCTCAGGGGCACCTGATGCACACACAAAAGGTTGTTGGGCCCCAGCATGTTCTCAATAGCTGTACTTTGTTCTTTTAAATCATGTTTCAAAGCAGTTTATGAATCTGTCTCCAATATGGATCAGACTAAACCAACCTTAGGATAGTACTTTAAAAGAACCTGGATTTATCCCTAGGAAGTACCAGGTCCAGTATAACTTTTACACAAGACTCCTTCCAGCTCTTCATTTCTAAAATAGCCTTTGAAGGAAGGCTCACACACCTGTACCTGGTCTGGTGGGACCTTCTACAGCAGCCTGCTGTTCTCTAGGCTTTACAGAGTGACTGATTTATTCATCTTTCCATCTGCCTGGTTTATCCCATTTTCCAGCTCTTTCCACAAAGTCCTGCATTATTTTACTCCTCAAATCACCACTTCATCCTCATCCTTTTCCTTATGCATTTGGTAAACAGCAAACTTTAACCCTTCACACTGGTGCTTTAGAACACCTCGGACCTGCCTGGCAGTTGTGAGAGGACATTAAATGTCCTGGATGCCTCTGGAGAAGGAAAACAAGCACGTCTCAGCCTGTCTGAGAGGCTCAGAAAGGTGAATACATTCAAAGCTGCTGACACCTGCAAACTCCAGACAGAAATATGGGCTCTGCTCAGTGCAAATCCATTCAGCTGCTGGCCTCTGTTCTCTACATTATGTAGCTTTTCACAGAGTTTTGGCCTTGTACAGTTGCTGCACCTTACTGGGTCTTATTTTGCATTCTATTATGCCTTCAGTTCCATCCATCTTGTGGTTTTATACAGCTGGCATTGAATAGGTTGATTCATCCTGCAGTTTATCAAGCCAATGCTTACCTAACAGTGGGGATTGATTACAGGACCCCATTTCCCCTAAATTCTCTTGCTTACTTAGATATTGCCCAAGATTTCTCCCACACAGAAGTGCCTGTTTATCATCCCTGTGACTCCTGCTGTGTCTGCCAGGCACTGCACCACAACAAATGCTCAGTTCATTTGTTTGTTTGCTTTTCCAGTGTGGAATCTCCTGGCTGGTGTGAAATGTGGTGTCAAACACGGATGTCAGACAAAGGGTGGCTGGTATTGTTGTGAGCACACATCCAGGGAGATAAACAGCTTAGAGTGCAGAGTTATGGGCAGAATCCAGGACCCATCTCCTCACTATTTACCCGTGCAGACAGTGCTCTGTGCTCTGCCTTTAATCCCAGAATCAGCTTGTGTTACACATCTGCCAGAGCCCGGCCTGCAGCACAGAAATGGAACTTGGATTTCATGGAGAGAGCAGCAAGAAAGAGAATGCAAAAAACTGATTTGGATTTTAAGACTCACACACCAAACTTCATGGGAATGTTGTCTCAGGCGAACAAAAACGTTACAAAAACACTTTACTAAACTCCTTCACCACAACTTTCAGTTAAATCCATCATAATTCACAGAAAAGAGAAGAAAAAAAACCAGATCCAAAATGTCACAAAGAATACCCTCAAATAATTTTGAAGTATGCTGATTAAACTTTGTCTGGCTGAGTGGGATATGACAACACAAACCACACCCTGAAAACTCTGCTCTTTAGGGAGGTTTGTCAGCGTTTGGTCTGCAAAGGCAACAAGCACTGTCTGGCTGCTGCTCCTGGAACAAGGAACAGAAAACCAGGAGTTCCTGAAGACCAGGACAAGGTGGCTCAGGCACTGAGCTGAGTGAAGCAAAGAGCTGACAAGTCTGGTTATAGTGATCAATACAGAAAACAAGGCAGGGAGTTGTAGTAATACATTCTTACATTCTAGATTGCCAAAAAATCCATTTTCTTCTTCAATACAATGTCCCTACATGTATGTAACAAAACCCTGAGTCTTGTTTCATT
The DNA here is from genome assembly GCA_008694505.1 of Cyanoderma ruficeps. Taxonomy (NCBI): domain Eukaryota; kingdom Metazoa; phylum Chordata; class Aves; order Passeriformes; family Timaliidae; genus Cyanoderma; species Cyanoderma ruficeps. The sequence continues at coordinate 374,367 of VZDJ01000174.1, forward strand.
TTTGAAACACAACACTGAAGACATTCAGATTCAGTATGTCACATTGGAGGAAATATACATTCCATGTTAAAATGCCAAAATAAAAAGTTTCCATTTTAAAAATACTCCACAGGTTTATAAATACTTTGCCAGAGCCATTCAATCTTTTCAGCACAAATGACACCTAATTCAGCCCATCCAGTGTTCTGAATGTGAGTGAATAAAAGGGCAGTTCAGGAAGACATTTCCCCAGCATGTTCTGCACAGATCCTTCCCCATCTGCCTCCAAAACCCTCCTCTCAGCCCATGAGCAGCAGTGCCTCTGAAGAGAGTGCAATAACAAAGGTCTTTGGAGCCTGGTAAAAAAGTGCAGCTGAACAGCCACTTCTCCTCTTTTCCAAAATAGAAGAAGAAAATAAAGATATATTAAAAAATAAAAGGCAGCTCCTTTCAGCATAATCCTTCTTTTAAGCTGAGCAATCTGAGTGAGAGATCTTAGTTCAGCCTCAGCAGAAACAGAGAAATGTAATTCTGGGAGATTTCTGCAATTGTTTTGTGAAGGATTTCACCTTCCCTGCTTCAGGGCACAGAGAGGAGTGAAGGGAGCAGCAGGTCTGGGTGACAATTCACTCACACCGATGAGATTTTGGCAACACTCCCACACCAGAAGAATTTCCTGGCAGGCAGTGCAGTGAGTTTGGAGCAGAAACCCTGTCTGTGGGCAAAGCCAGCCCCATGGACAGCCTGGGCTGCCCTGGAGCTGCTCTTTGGGGTGATGGTGGCACTGTGACACTCCTGAGAACCCGGGACATCTTCTCCTGAGCTCTGGGATGTGCTGGAAATGCTCTGTGATTCAGCCAAGCTCACACTTTAGTCAGAGCTGGCCTGCCACCAGCACCACTAACAGTTTTGGGTAATTGTTGAGGAAGCATTAAAGCACAATCCAATTTCTTAGAAAAACATCAGTCCACGTGAATGAAATATGTGGCAATAATTTTGCTGAGTTGCTGCATAGTTTGTGCTGTGAACTGTGGGCTGGAAGGCAAACAAGTCCAGAGGGAATTAATCTGCCCTCAGAATAATCCTGCATTCTAAATCTCTGCTGAGGTGAGGGAACACAGAGACAGCAGGGCTGCTCACCTGGACCACAGCATTCCCCACTACCAGATATTCTCCAGCTCACTTATTCCAAGGAAGGAATGGAAAAGGCAACTTTACTTTGCCTGGAGCAGAGACATGACCCGAATTCTCCGCCTTGCAGCAAAAAAAGGGAATTTTCTGTGTATATTAGCACAGACTAAACTCTGAGGAGAGTCAGACCAATATGGAACATTTCTAAAGACCTTACCCTACATGCCAATGTTCACACCTGCAAAAAGCAGACACAGCACTTGTGGAAATCAAGGGTGTGTATCACATCCCCCCTTTGCACATGTACGTGACTCCTGCAGGCACAAGAGAATTGGGTATTGAGGATTTTTTGTTCTTGTTTGTCACCATGTCCACAAATGACAACATGGAAAATAGAGGTAACAAATAGCCAAGTTACTATTGTGTTAAGGTAAAAGTCACAAAAACAAAGCACCTCATCAATGTCCTTCAAAATTGTGCTACAAAGGTTTTATGGAAACACTCTCGAGAGCATGTCTGTATTTCCACAGAGAAACAACCCATTTGTCTAAAGGAGCATTCCCAAGTAACACCTTGGAATTATTTCTAATTTGCAATGACAAAAACCATCCCCCCAAAAACATTTCAGTGCATGGTGAGACGCAAAGAAGCAAATAGAGTTTGCACCCACCACCATGCAGCACTGCAGGAGATGCATCAGGCCTCCCCTGCCTGAACACCTCCTCTCACCTCAGGGGAGCCAGGGCTGGGACCCGGTTGTCTGCCACAGCTTGTTAAACTTAGGGGGGTTGGCAGAAATGGGAGGGAAAATGATGGATGTGCTGCTGTCTGAGGTGAACAGTGTTGTGCATGTATCACCATATCACACACAACTGCCACTTGTCTGGCAGCTGGGCTAAGGAAACACAAGCAATAAAAAAGGAGATTGGAGCAGGGCCAGGGAGAACTTTATGGAAAGGTGCAGAGCTGCCTTTCTGTGACATCCCAGCTGTTCTCGTGGAAACTGAGGAGTTCTCTCTCTTTACAAGGGCTGGAAAAGACAAAATTGGGGCAGAAAAGTTGCCCTGATTGTTTTTCTTTCTGGCCTGAAGGATGAACAACGCAGATGATAAACAAAGACGCAGCAGATGTTTCAGTGCCCCTTTGGAAAGTCAGGACATTCAGACACCCTAAGGGACTAAAGAAGAACTGCAGTAGTTGTGATTCATTCTCCCACACCATCATCCTGGCTGCATGCTCCCTCTTATTTTCCCAGCTTTGTATTTAAGTACTCACCTCCCCTGTCCTTCTTTAACCCATAAAAAAACCTTACAGATTTTCTTGCCATCCCACATTAAACCAAGAGCCTCTGGGGACTCAACATCCTGGAAACACCGTGCAATGTCTGAACCACTGGAAATCTGAAATTCTTTGTACTTTGAGATGATCTCTCCTTACAATTCACACCGGTGGAAAACAAAGAACAATACAGGATGGGTAATTTTTTCTAATTCCTTAATTATCGAGGGCCCTTTTTGTCCCAGATGTTTTAGCCCAGTCTGGCTGCATGTTCTATGCACCAATGAAAGATCTGACTCTGGCCACAGCGGGTGGTCCCAGAAACTCATAAAAAAGGCAGGATTATGTCACAGAGAAAAGTGCTTTGTTTTATAGATCACCCCGAGCAACCTCTGTGCAGAACGAGCTGGAAATACCCAATTCTCATGCAACCCCTCCACTGCTGAAGTCTATATAAACTCATGCCAACAGGAGACAGAAAAAACTTTCACCGACCCACCTCAGGCCAGGATAAATTAGGGAAAGCACATTTTCACATTCAAATTACAATCTGTCCGTGTGAGGCACATTCACTAGCGGGCAGAAAACGATGTGTGAACGGATCTTTTCTCCCAGCTGGGCAAATCCTCCCATTTCTAGAGCAGCCAGAAGAGGAGTTGGAGCTGCCCTTGTGCCAAAGGTGGCGGCAGAGGGGGTGCCTGGTCCCCCAGCCCAGCCCTCCCAGCCCTCCCAGCCCTCCTGCTCCAAGAGCACACTCTGACCGCAGGCTCTGAGCGCTGCCACTGAGACACAGCGTTCCTGCAAGGGAGTTCCTCTCTTTCTCATGCAACTGATAGAACTTTAAAGGTACTTTTCTGGTTTAGCATCTGTATTTCTCTTTTTTTTCCTAAGACAGGCTTTACAAGTCTCTGCTTTCTCCACAAGCAGCAGCTGCCAGGTTTGAGGGGAAGAGGCTCCGCACCGTACAGAGCACAGCTACAGAACAAAGATCTCCAGCCAAAACTGCCACACACAGCCAGAGAAAATCTCCCTCTACCTTAAACGAGAATTCAGAGGATGAAGATCCCTCGGTTTTGTTACCCAGTTGTACAGCTAGCACGGAGTGTGGTTCACACTGAATTGATCTTTACATGGTTGTCCTGTAGTTGGGCTGAAAATTCCCCCTGGAGTCACCTCGGAATTTTCAGCCCCATTTCCACCTCTTTTATCCACAGATGTTAAATGTAGCTCTCCAACCATCAGGAAATTGGACAAGTTTAATTCCTACGTTGTTCCATTTGGGGCAATCATTGCTTTGAAAATCGCATCTCGTTTCTGCTCACTCTATTTAGGCAAGGCTCTTATTTCTGCAGATTTGGTTTTAATTGACATTTGACTGCCAGTGCACAATGGCTGTTCATGGTGATCATGTCTGATAAACTCAGCAGCCTCAGGATGTGCTGTTTCCTGAGATCAGTTCAGTTCCCCCTCATCTCTACAAAAATACATTATTTGTTTTTTAACTTGCATTTGTCTAAAAGAAATTTAATGCCGGTAGTATTAGAATATGAAAATTTAATAATAAATTAGATTTTGTCTGCTTTGTCAGGTTTTCCATTGCTAAGAGATTCCAACAGAATGTCTGGTAAATCTTATGTCTGTGAATGAAAATAAAGGCAGTCTAGAGCCACACTTCTATTTCTTTCTGCCCTTAACTTGAACTAGGTAATCATTCTCACTGGTGTCTGATAGCTGCTTTGTTATGTTGATATTTTATCTGAAAAAAATTCCAAAAACCTGCCACCTTGGATCTTCCTCCTATGAAGAATTAAATGCATGTATCTTTAAAGAGATGACTCCAAAGTGATGTTATTTCTATTTCAAATTAAACATCATGTATCTCTTACTTAGGCACGATTTTTTAGAAGATAAAGGTTGCTTGAAGTTTAATTAAAGCCACAGCACAACATATTACAAGGTTTTCCCAGGGACGTTCTGCTGTTTCGAGTGTCATTAACAGAGAGGAGATACTACACTGCCAAGGGACCTGTGTGAGCTGTAATTGCATTAGCTGGGAGGAACTGACACATCAGGAACTCCACCTGCATTATTTCAGTGTTGATCTACTCAGATGTCACTGCAAAAGTCCTTTCTTGACCCCCCTCCCAGTCTTTTACCTGTTTTATAGTTAAATTACAATTCTCTTTCATGGATCTATTCCCACGGGTTTCACAAGCTGTGTCCACAACAGCTTAAATCAAATCCTCTGCGGTCAATCACAGCCACCCCACCTCTGACCAAACACAACAGAAGGACTCAAGCTCAGTTTTTGGACCTTGGAATCAAGATCATCACTCCTCAAGGCACCAGTCACGTGGGAGAAATGAAATACAGGTGTCTGTAGGTGTTTCAGAACTACTTACTTTGCAATGTTTAATTGTAGGAATAAGCACATCTGTTATTGCAATAATAATGCAATTGTTTAGACAGGAAATCACTCAGCAGAATGTTAGGAAAAAAGCTCACAAATACCTTAGAAATATCATAAAATGAGAGCACAAGAGTGAACCAAAGGAATGACTGTGGGATCTTAAGGCATCTTAAGGCTCCTGTGCCTCTGTTACCTCCCTGCAAGAAACCTGAAGGTTTCCCTGATATCTTTTACTCTGTTACAGCAGGAAACAAAAAGGATTTCAAAAGAAACTTTCTGTTCACGGAGCAAACAGAAAGCAAAGCAGGTACTGAAGCTCAGCTGTGCCCGTGGATTTTCCTGGAGGTGATTTTCACTCCTTGGCCCATCCAGAAGCGTCACGGTTAAGCACATGTGAGATTTGAGCTGCGTTTGGTTCATTTAACACACGTTTGCAGAGATAACAAAAGTCATCTCCATGGCCTGGTGCTCTCCAAGTGCATTCCTGCCTGAGCCTGGCCTGGCAGCACCAGGCACAGCCCTGCTGGAAGGCACTGCCTCATTGCTCACATTTTCTCTGAGTCTGGAGTTTTTGTAGCTGGCATGAGCAGGACAGAACGAACCCTGGAAAATACTTACTCATATTATACCAAAGGAATGTAGGGCAAGGATTAAATTATAACCCAATGTGACTTTAAATGAAATAACACAGCAGGTTGTGATGGCTGTTTGATAGAGCCCTTTAGGGCCTGACTTTCAAGGCATGGCAGAGGAACAGGAGGCAGATGGGAGGAAGGGGAAAGAGATTCCTGCCTTGCCTGAAGGTTTCTAAGGATATCCCAAGTGGCATCTGCATTCCTCCCCCTTCCAGCCCTCCAAACTCCTTCTCCCTGACTTGGAGCCTAGAAAATCTGAGAGACCTGGCCAGGAACCAATGTCCCAATGCTCAGTGCCATCTGAAAGTGATCACTTGACTGCCCACGCTGCAGGAATGCTTCCCCACAGGAATCAGGAATTTTAGGAGTGTTATAAAAAGTTACTGGCACTACAACGTATTATCAGTGTGGTATAAATTACTGATGTGCTGTCAGCCAGGGGCCAGCCAGGACAGCAGCCAGAAACATCTCCCTGCTCTGGCAGAGCTCTGTGGGCTCCCCTGGCAGCCTTCAGCCTCACCCAGCGGGGTCCTCCTCAGCAGGGCTGCCTTCAGCCTCTCCCAGAGGAGTCCTCCTCAGCAGGGCCAGCCTTCAGCCTCTCCCAGAGAGGGGCAGAGCACAGAGGGGCAGCATCACTCCCTGACACAGCACAGCTGCAGCACAGGCAACGTCTGGATGACATTTGTCCTTCTGCCAATAAGATTTGCAGTGTAACACCAATTTTCATCGATAGAGCACAGAGCTGCAATACTCTCCAATTAAATGGAGTATACTAGAATACACTTCTCTATATTTAGTTCTCAAAATATAAGCTACTTAAGACTCTCATCAGACCATATGTTTAAGCTGCACAATTTTTTTCCCAAGTGCTCTGAAATTTACCTTTATTTTTAGCTTATGTTTTCTTGAAGCTGGCAGACGTTCTGTCACGGGAGATATTGCGTACAAAATGTGAGATGTTGCTCTCTGTACTGTCCTTCTGAGCTGGACGTGGCTGAGCCCCCTCCCCAGGCAGCTGGCCCAGCCCAGCAGCAGCACAGGGAGGTGGCACTGGCAGATCTCCACCTCCTGCTCAGACCCCAGTGCTCTGAGATAACACACCTTTATGTCCAGCTCAGACCCCAGTGCCCTGAGATGTCACACCTTTATCCCCTGCTCAAACCCTGTGCTCTGAGATAACACATCTTTACCTTCTGCTCAGACCCTGTGCTCTGAGATAATACCTTTGTGACCTGCTCAGACCCTGTGCTCTGAGATAACACCTTTCTGATCTGCTCAGACCCTGTGCTCTGACACCCCTTTACCCCCTGCTCAGACCCTGTGCTCTGACACAGAGCCCTGTCCAGAGCAGTGTCAGGCAGCTGGGAGAGGCTGCAGCTCAGACTGAACCCATTCATTTTGTGTGCAGCCTTGTCATCATTCCCCACTGGTTTGGAAGCTCCAGCCTTGTCAGTGATCCATCAGCGCTTCCAGGACACGTTTTTATTTTCAGGGCTCTATAGCTCTCGGCTGAAATGTCACATTTGTGGTATCATCAAAACATAGAAAATCTAGTTCAGTCATGCAAGATGGAATATGGGGAAAAATAAAGGACTTTTATAGTATCATTCCCTTTTAACTTTTTTTCTCTATCTTTCTAAATGCTTTCCTTAGGCTTAAAAAACTGCACACGGCAGAAAATCCAAAATGGGGCAAGTTTTCCTCAGCAGCTAATCCAAGCTCCTGTCATCACAAATATAAATCTCCATATCTCATCTGTGCAGTCTTTACACCGGGCACCAGCAGCACCTCTGGTTCCTTGATACATCCCAAGTGCTCCCCTCAGCAAAGCTCCAACAGGAGCTTCCCCCGCAGTGCTGCTCTGCAGCTGCAGCCGAGGGGAACACGCAGGGCAGGGAGGGGTTAGCTCAGCAAATCTGGAGCTTTCTTGCCCCAGGGTCCCTTATCAATCAAGTCAAAAAGAAAAAATTCAGCCAAAACCTTTAAACCAACACTTTGGTGTGAGAGGGTGTCCTGCAGGATCTGGTGTCTGTGGCTGCACAGGCAGCCTGGCCGCTGAGCAAACAGGGAGGTGTCAGTCCCAGGGGGGGCTAAAATACAAAACCTCACTCCAACACAGCCCGAGGCAGGTGCTCAAATGAGGTTTGGTTCACAGAGAGGGTGACTGGGCTCCCAAACACCAGAGCTGGCCCTGCACAGCTCCACAGGGAGCTGCAGTGAGGGAAACTCCACGTCCCTCTCATCGGGCTCCTCCTGCCCTCCTCACCCTTCAAAGGTCCAGGAGGAATTCTGCCTGCTCCTCACTGAGAGCACAGGGCAGCAAATACACCTCCAGCATCTGGGCTGAATATTCTCCAGTTCAAAGCCAACCAGCTCCTTGCCAGCATCGACACACAAGTTAGAGCCAAAAGCTGTGGTCTGAAAGGAAAATTCCTCAATGAATCAAAAGAAAATACAAGGAGGAAGACACAGAGGCTTGGATACCAAGTAATAAGATTATGTTCTACAAGACTTGCACAGCAGCAAGTATCAGGATGAAATGTGGGCAGCAGGAAAGGGGAAAGGCTCTCTTTGAGAAGCAGCACTGGAACAGAGCCCTTGTGTTGGTTAATTGCCTTTGAACATTTGATCACTGTATGTAATCCAGTAAATCTCCAAGTGTTTTGACACATCTTTAGTGAAGACAGAGTCAGGCAATTGTGTATAAAACATCAATAAAATAGGAGACACCTAGGAAAAAAGGTCACAGCTTCCTTTCTGGAGTCTGCCTTCCAGGAACAGTCTTCTGTAACCACTTAAAATTTGCTGCTCTGCTAAATATTCTTGCCAGTACATTTATTTTCTGCTGGCTAGTTGATAGTTGCAGGAAGCAAACTCAATTTTTTTTTTCTGAAGTGGAAGAATATTTATAGGGGTTTTTTTACACAATATTTACTGAGTTCTAACTTTCCTCAGGAGAAAACCAGAGAAGGAGTTTAAATATGTAAATCTAGTTCTGGGATGTACAAAATACTCAGATCGAGGGAAGTAAGAAGCTAATCAACAGTCTGCAGACTATGAAGAATCAAAATATACAATGTAGAAATGTACTTCATACTGTAGTTCCCTTGGGTACAGAATTTGCCACAATAAAGCACTAAGTCTCTGCAAATTCTTTATGAATGTTTTATGGGAAATTCTTCCATCATTCCTCAGGTTTTATGTTCACGGGATATATTTGGGTCTGATGTTTGTGTGGTTCACTGTGAAATCCATGATTTACAGTGACATCACGTACTTCTGGGCGGTTAGATAAGTGTAAGATTGCTTCTTTCTTAAAACAAGTGATCAGTTTTAATAACACACTTTGAAGAAGCTTGTTCCCTGCACGCTGCCTTCAGAGGGTTTTGTGGGACTCAGACAGTGAACTGTTTGTACAGAACATCCCATTTCATCCCCAGCTGGCCCCTCCCAGGCTGCTTTTCCATTCCTGCGCAATCCCTGCGCATTTCAGCCCTAACGAGAAATGTACAGGGGAAAATAAGGAAGCAGATCACGTTGGTGGGGAATGCCCAGCAGGGAGACGGGCAGGGCTGGCCCTGTCAGACACAACCCTGGGGCTGTGCTGGCTGCTCAGCAGAGCCCTGCTCCTGCCTCGAGGCTCCACCTGAACAGGCACAGCCTCACCTGCCCAGGCACAGCTTTCATCTGCCCAGGTACAGCCTCAACTGCCCAAGCACAGCCTCACCTGCACAGGTACAGCCTCACCTGCACAGGTACAGCCTCAACTGCCCAAGCACAGCCTCACCTGCACAGGTACAGCCTCACCTGCCCAGGTACAGCCTCAACTGCCCAGGCACAGCCTCACCTGCCCAGGTGCAGCTCTCTGCTTCCCAGAGCAAAGCAGTGCTGCTCTGAAGGCCCAGCAGGGCTGTGCTGGATTTTCCTGTGCAGCATTGGATATTCCCTGGATGCTTTTCCTCCTTTGCCCCCATCAACACTTTGTCTGTCTCTTGGCGGATTTTCAGCGTAAACGTTTCTGCTCCTCAAAGGAATTCACATGAAACCCAAGTGCTCTGCCAAGGACAGGCACTGGAGCTGTCACAGCTCCTTGCTGACAGCCTGGGAGGACTCAGCCCTGCGGCAGGACCAAGAAAGGGAACGTTTCAGCTCCTCCCTGGGGTGTGCTCCAGGGTCCATCGGGCAGCTGCACTCCAGCAGTTAAAGCTCAGAGCTGTGCTGTGCCACTCTGCAGTAATGGCCTTGTGACGGAGCATTGTCCCTGCAGGGCTCAGTGCATTGTCCCTGCAGTTAAACCAGGTGTGCATTGTCCCTGCAGGACTCAGTGCATTGTCCCTGCAGTTAAACCAGGTGTGCATTGTCCCTGCAGGACTCAGTGCATTGTCCCTGCAGTTAAAGCAGGTGTGCAGCAGCCACACGTGCATTGTCCCTGCAGGGCTCAGCAGGTGTGCAGCAGCCACATTCAGAGAGTTTGGGCCGTTTTGGGAAGGCAGAGGCTGCTCAGTAACCTGGGCATGTGCTGTTGGTCCAAACTGGCACCGTTTTATTCACCCTGTGAGCTCTGACTCCATGTGAGGACCTGGTCCCACTAAAGCCTGAGCCCATTTCTAGAATGTTTTCTCCCCAGTTTGAGCAAGAACAAACAAAAGCATTTGATCAGAAAATAGATCATGTCAATACAAAGAGTTTCATGTACCAAAATCAAGGGAAATCAGGACTCTAACACTGAATAAATCTAGGGGAAAAGCTTTGTATGAATTACAAAACAACCATTAGACAGAAGGTGAAACTCAGAAATCAGAGGTTAGAAGAAAAATTCAATACTGTTCTAGCTTTTTAATTAGTTGGAGTGCAAATTAATAGCATCACATTGCAAAGCTGACTTTCATGATAAAGAAAAATCAATCCAGTTCTGAGGGCCTTCAACTAATACTCCTAAAAAATTACCATATATCTGCCATATGCAAAAATTAAGAAAACTTATTTTTAGATTGAGGTGGGAAAAAACCACAAAAAAACAAAGAAAAAAGTTTTCTCTCAAATCCGAAATTCCAAAACTTTTTGAGGGTAGAATTGCCATCCTGAGTAACAAATGGGAATCAGTAATATTTCATCAGTGTAGCTGAATAATTACAAAATCACTCAGGAAAACAAAATTCCCTGGTATGTCTGGTGCTTTCTCCGAACTTCTCCTTCTGCTGGCTACTCAAGCAGTGTTTGATATTAATTATCACAGCAGACAGGAACAAGGAATGAAGAACACACAGCACTGGCTCCGGAGTTCTTGCTATTGAAATTATTTAAAACATCCTCAGGCAAATAAAAAGTCTACTGTAAAAAATGCTGACAGAGAGCAGCATAACTCACACCCAGTTTAATGGGAGCTGATCTAAAGTGCCACAGGGTATTTTTTTCCTTGCAGCTTTATTAATTAGGTATCTCCTTGAGCAGTCAGCTCATGCATTCCCTACCTGAGAGCCACGCTGGGGAAGGGAACAGCAACAGAGTGTTTAACTTAACATTAGGAGTTCACATAAATAAATAAATAGCAGCCCTTAGGATGACTAAATTACACAGATATGACAAGCAAAAAACCCCCCCTCTTTACCAGTTAACCAGATTGGATTTGCTCTCATTAAACATGGGAATTTATTTTAACCAATATTAAAAATATGTCTTTGTGTCTGATTTCTCTGAAATCGATCAGTAGATTTTGAACTAAAAGTACCTGTGCCTCTGAGACGTTAATTTCTACACTTATCTTCATAAGGATTTCCAAACTCATCTTTCTGTAAAGCATATTCTATAGTCCCTTGCAATCCTGGTCCTTAGAGCACAACATCTTCAATGAGCTTGACAAAAATCAGGTTTTTTCATTAGTTCACCTTTCCAGGCTGTTAGAATGGAGTCTCTTGAGAAAATAAGCTCTGGGGTGTTTCTGTTAATAACACTAACAATAGAAAACTCTCGCTGTATTGTTGAGAGACGATGTATTTCATCATCATGACTGCTGGGGTTTTAAAGTGGCCCAGAAGCAAGAAAAGTATCTGCAACTATGTTCATTTCTCATGTGAACTCAATGGAGTTCCTGCATTCTTTACGGCAAGGATTTAACTTGTGTAACAAAGTGCTAAACTTTGCATTCATTTTAAAATCATGAGCTTTATTATTTTTTTTTCCTTTTTGCTTAATCGTGGTACATTCTGCAAGAGCCACAGTTTTAATTGTATTTTAGTCAAGTTCTCTCTGTCAAAGTCCATCCAGTGAAAAATTATACCTGTGTTCTGCAGATGTGGGCAAGATTCATTGTTTTTACTCAATCAATATATAAATTAGCCAACACTTAACTTGCCATAAAAATTAATTGGCTCCACATTGATTAGTCTCTCTCATGGTAGTGCTGATATTTGCGTATGAAGGGGAATTGGTTCTTCCCTTATTTTCTTTTCTTATCAGTAATGATGTTAAACAAACCTCGGGGAATTGCATGCCCGGGAAAAAGAGAGAGGAAAGGATGAGGTGTGGGTGTGCTTGAAAGGCAAAAGTCCCATTTCCTCATTAAAAGCTTGGTGAGAAGGAGACAAATGAAGAGACCAATGAGGCTCTGGATGAGGCAGGGTTGGTTTGTGGAGCTTTGTGTGTGTCTGCACTGCAGCCCAGGGAATGAATTCCTGNCCTGAATTCCTGAATTCCTGAATTCCTGATTCCTGAATTCCTGATTTCCTGAACTGCTGAATTCCTGAACTGCTGTGCTGCTCCCACAGCTCCTGCAGGCTCAGCAAAGCCACGGAATTGACCAGGAGAGGGGCCAGAGCAGGAGATGACAAGGGAAGCAGCTGATGGTGGAGAGGAGAAGCTGGCAGAGCCTCCCTGGTGAGGGAAGGGTCACGGGGGCTCTGAGGGGAACTGCACAAAGTGCAAGAGCAGAGGCAGCCCCCCAAAAACGAGGGGAGAAGCAGCTGTTCAACGATCCAGTGTGAGAACGTGGTAGGAAACATGAACACCTCACGATTCCCCAGGCACCGTGTTTGTTAAAATGGGCCACGCTGAGCAAAGGACTGAGAGAGAACAAAGCTAAATTAGTCCTGACTCGTAGTATCTTTGTAAAACATGCCTTTTTTCTCAGAATCAAACACTCTAAAGTGGCACTGCCCCAAACTGTGTTTGAGGGAAAAGCAGCTGCGTTAAGAATTCCCAATTTGCATCTAATCTTCATGTGAGGACTCTCACAGAGGGTACCGCAGCCAGGAGCTCATAACTCCAAAACTGCAGCTGCACATGTTCCCCTTCTGCAAAGAGGAAGGAGAAAATAAATCCCTGGAGAAAACTCCAAGTGGTTGAAATTGGTGTACAAGAAGTTTTCTTCTAGATGTGAGGCAATTTTCTCTGGAGTGGCCCCCAGGAGTGAGGGATCACAGAGCTCTGAGCAGTGCCCAGGCTGGGACTGCTGCCCTCTTGTCCCATCACCTTCCTCTCTGTGGCACTTCGATGCCCTCTTTGTACCAAATATCCCTGGATTTAGCCCTGCTGCTGTTTCTACCAGCTGAAAGCTGCCTGAAACACGAGAATTTACAGCTACTCTGTCCCCAAGAGCACCAAAATGTAACTTCAGCACGGGCAGAAATCAAGGCTGATGCTACACAGTCCGTGCTATGCAGACACATGGCTTTTACAAAATCCTGGTGCTGTTTGACACAATTTCTTCCTCTGCTGCCTCTTCTGGTTTTTTCCAGAGCACACTGTGTTGCATTTCAGCCTTGACATTCATCTCTTCTAAATTTCTACCCTGTGCTGTAATTTCTTGGATCACAGAAGTGAAATGTTAGTTCTTCTCTAGTTGCTCCTGCTATGAAAAACATCTTGCTGGAAATGGAATTTTTTTCAGATAATCATTTTACAGAATGTACTGTTGTTGCCTCACTACAAAACATCTGGACAGGTCAAGCCTAAGCTGTCTCCAGCCTCAAAGCACCATCAGCCTGCACATCCTCCCCACACCCTGGAGGTGTTAGTGGATTTCTGTGAATTTCTGTGAATTTATGTGATCCCTTTTGCTGGACACAGGGGTTGGTGAAGAGCAGAGCATCACCACTTTTTAAATACGTCCAAAATTGTCCCTCTGTCCCTGAAGGGTTCCTGAATAACAACTGACTATTGCAATTTAGTGTATTAGATTTTGTCTCTTAGAGGACTTAATTCAGGCAAAATTTTGTTGATGAGAAAGAGAAACGGGATATATTCAATGTTCACAGAGACTGGGCTGCAATTGCAGTCAACACCACCCAGCAGAGCTCAGCCTGCTCTCCCCGGTCCATGTACCCTAATTAACAGGTTTTTATTAACTCTGAGGTGTTTTCCAGCCCCACAGCCCCAGTTCAGTCTGCTCTCCCCGGTCCATGTACCCTAATTAACAGGTTTTTATTAACTCTGGGGTGTTTTCCAGCCCCACAGCCCAGCTCAGCCCGCGGCCCTGCCCGGGGCTCTCTGCACAAGGAACACGGACACCCCATTTACAGAAATTCCTGTGTCCTTCTGGTGGGTCAGACACCAGTCCCGGTTCGGAACCTCGTGGTTCAAAACAGAGAGAAATCCACCCGCCTCAGCAGCTCCTCAGAGCTCCCTGGGAAGCGCAGAGTCCCAGAGAAACCCCTGCCCGAGGGGGGATTTAAGCTGCGCAGCGATAAACGCCCTGGGAAGTTTTGTTTCAAGAGGTGATTTTCAGTTCACAGGCATTCTCTTTGTAGCTATTTCCTAAAATAGACTTGCTTTATTCCAACTTCCTTTGGGTTTCTCTTGCTCAGCGATTGGCATTTTTCCTACACACTTCAGAAGAAGAGGAATTAAGAAGTCAGACTCAAACTTTCATAAAGAAAAACTATTTGTTTGGACTTGGTATTTTTTACTTTCTCTTATTACGCTTTTCTCTGGTAAACTGAGAACATTATGCGGAACAAACAAACTGCTATAAGAATGAAATGGTATCCACTTCAAATGTTTCTCCTATTCCTGCCGTATTTTAATGGATAAAACAGGTTTCTAAGCCAGTTTTTATGCTCTCAGTATAAACATATTATTCAATCACAAACTTAGATAAATAACTTGACTAAAGCACCTACTTTAACACAGTGATCATGCCAGAATTTCTTTTACATCTTAAATTCTACTTTTATTCCATGAGGAGCCCTTCTCAAGCAAAGGAAACCACTTCAGAGTGAAGCAATATCTGAAGTATCTGAATATCTGGAGTAGGAAAGGATCGGGGCTGCTGTCAGCTGAAAGCTTCCAGGGACGTGGAACCATTTCCCAACCTGCTGAAGTAAATTCACTTGAATTTACTTCTGTAAACTTGCTTAAGTCGTTTCCTTAAGTAAATTTACAGTTGACTAAATTTATATTGTTCAAAATGATGGGAGGCATAGCAGTGTACAAGAGAACAGGCTTGGCCCAGCGTGGCCACGCTCAGGCACAGCTGGAATAATCTATTCATCCATTCCTTAAAGTTAAACTTAACCATTCATTAAAAGCCAAATGAGCAATTGCATCCTGAAAGGCAGAGGTGTCAGAGGCAAGCTGTCCTTCTGTCAAATTCAAGTACACTGTGATTGCATTGCTAATTAGCCAGCAGACCTCTGTGGCAGAAGCCACACTTGTAACACGAGATGGAAAGCACAACCTGGTCCAGGAGGAGCCTGAACTCCCAAAACACCCGTGTCTGCTCCAGAGGACACCACCAGCCACGTTCACACCTCATTCCAGGGGTTCTGCTGGCTGGAGCAAAGAAAGATGCCTGATAAATGCAACATTTCTATCTGTACCCCAGAAAAGGAAAAAAACCACAGGTTTGCCTAAGAGCCTCCTTGTAAATGATCAGAACTACAGTGTGAGAGGGAGCTGGGAAAACAGGGCAAAGTGCATTTTGTACAGGATCCACACAAAATCCACTCTTCACGAGTGCCCACCTCTAAGAGGCCTCTCGGGACATTTAGGAGTCCTCAGTTTGAAAAACTGTCAGCAAACAGCACACCTTACTCCCGGGCCTCAGGAGCCCTCCCTGCTTTCTGGAGCTGACTCCAGCTTTATCAAAAGCCCAGCAGAAAGAAGAAAAACTGCCTTGAAAACAGCTTTAAAAGAAAAATATGATAAAATATTCAGAAGAACATCTAAGAGATGTATTCTAGGAAATGTTTAAGAATTTAAATCTTTCCTTGCCGTTGCCATTCGAGGCTGTAAGTGGGTCAGAGATGCTGCAAAGCCTCCTCTCAGCACCCAGAGTCTGAACTCTTCTCCATTCCACCAACATCAAACCATCAAACCCCTCAGTGTGGACAAAAGTCAAAAAGCAAAACCACAAGTGAACTCTTGCTATTGAAGACTCCAGTAAGAAAGCAGCACTTCATCCCAGTCTGCTGCAGACTGCACAAACACACCCAGAGCACTCAGAAACAAAAGGCTCACACTGCTCTGGTCACTTCGCCTCCTTCTCCAACACCAGCACTCATCATCCTGTGCAGTGATGGGAAAAAACCCATAATGGTGGGGAAAACATAATGCTGTAGCCGCACAAATGGCAACTGAATTGCTACTAAAATTGCCACAAAAATCACGAGAGAAATACAAAGAAATGGCCCCAGGCACCGAAGGTGGATGGTGACAGAGGACACTGACACTTACCATTCTGTGGGTGAGCTGGATGGTGACGAGAGGAGACCCTGACAGGTTGTAGGACAGCTGGGGCAGGGGTTCCACTTTGAGAGAGATGAGATGGCTGCTGGCTGAGATCATGTAACCTTTGTAGGCAGCAGCTTCAGCAATCCTTGGAAAGAGGTAAATATATTAAGGAAAAAGAGTAACAACTGCTTTTTTAGTTCATACATAACACGAAAGGAACACAGGACCTCTTTTTTCTGTTCAAGTCAATGCATTCCTCTAGGGTAGCAAGGTCTGGCCCCAAAGGATCCTACAGGAGTGGGAGCCATACCTATAAAGTATAGGGAACTATATATATTTTATAATATATAATATATACTATGAAGTATAGGGAACAGCTCTGGACCCCTGGAGACTGATAGCAAAGGTCCTCCTTCACTCTGCTCCTCTTTGCAGAGGTTTACAAGCCTTGCTGGAAGTGTCTGAGGGAATTGGAATCCTGTGAAGGGATCTAAACAATACCCTGAGCAAAGTGAGGAGGAAACTTGCAGGGGGTTTCAGGCTGGCTGATCACACAGATAAATCAGCGTGTGAGACACACAGACAAATGCACATAAACATAGAGATGTATCTAGAAGTGATTTATAGCTCTACCTTGAAAAATAGACCATGGCTAGTTAGATTTGTTAGCGGGAAAGAAAGGTCACAATACAAGCAGCTGAACTTGACTAAATAGCTGCTAAGTCCTGGAAATGCATTTATTCTACTGGAAAGCAATTCTGCAGTACATAAGAACCCTTAGTTTAAGGTAAAACTTATGAGTTTGGCATTTTCTCACATTTAGGAGTAACTGCGATGCATTTGGCTTCCGGGTAGAATTTTTTACCCTCAGTCACAAACTGTGCAGGATTAAATGATTGCTGTCATCTGTCTCTGGAGCAGATGGATGAATGGGTTTTACCACGAGAAATTTGAGAAATTCGAGCCCTGGTGAATTAACCACCAGCTTGGCTTTCCAAGCACAGCCCACCCCTGGAAGGGCCACTTTGAAAGCAAATGAAAAACCACCTTGTTTACACCCACACCTGTCTGCAGTGGTTTCTTAGTTTTATTTCAGAAAAAAACTAAATAAAAACCTCTTGTCAGACGTTCAAATAACTTCACTCAGCTCCTTGGCTGGGTCACAGAACAGAACTCGTTTAGCACAACTCCTTAGTTCTGACCTTAAAAAACCCATCAGTACCAGAGATTACTTCTGCTCCAAGTAACCTGAGTGTCAATGGAACTTGTTCACCTGAAGGCAGAATTTGCTACTCTGACAAAGTTTAGATAAGGGCTCCTAAAGTTAAACTCATTATCCAACAGTTTGGGGTTTCTCCTACACAGAGTAAGAGCATGGATGCTTTTCCCACACCCTTTATCTGCTTGTTTTAACTTTAGAGACCTTGGTGAATTCTGAAGTGAGACAAATCTCCATCAGAAGCAGGGAATGGAGTTTCTGTGCCTGCACAAGCCTTTCTCCACCTTGGCCCTGGGTGTCAGGTCCACATTTACACAAACCGTGTGAAAGGAGCAGAATGGGCTCAAAACATTGCTGTGTTTCATTTTCTCTGGGTAAAAAATCAAAAGCTGCTCCCCTTAGAAACTTACATTTATGTAGTCTGAAAATAGAAATCATCTGTCTGTGCAGCACAAAAGCTCCAAGAGTTTTGGGTTTGGCTTTTCACCGCAAAAAAAGAAAAAGGTCAGATTTCAAATTACAGGTGTTTGAGTAGCTCAGTGGTAGAAGGAACACAAAAGAAATTCTTTGAAACAAACTACTCTGAGAAAAAAAATTATTCTACTGAAAAGTAAGCAAAAAAGTTATAATAGTAGAGCACAAAAAAAGAAAAGCAAGCAGAAGAGAAGTGCATACTTATTTTTAAAACATCTTTGAGTACCTGGGGTTCGGCTCCACAGAGGAAAAATTGCTAAGGCAGCATTCCCTAAATTATTACCTTTTTGGATGCTGGTCTGGGCAGAGCTGCATCTACAGATTTATAGACATGATCGTGCAGTGCATTACACACTGCAGACATTCCAAGCAGTCTGAATTAATTATAGAAATCTAGGAAACATTTCTTCTCCTGTGTCTTTGTGTTTTTTTAACACTGTGACAGGGCAGGCTTCGTCCTCAAGATGAGTGTTGAAAACAAACACAGCTCAGGGGAGCAGGAATGGATCCCCAGCTTGTCCTGCCCCACAGATTTCAGGGAATGCACTCAAAGATTGCAGCTCTGCTTCATTTGCTGTACCAGGGCCCATCTGTGACATGCCTTAGAATACAGAGCTTTGATACGCAGCATCTTTCATCTGGCTGTGTTTGCTCAACTTTGACCTAAGTCAGGATCATTTTATTTCTCTTTCTCCCTTTGAAAAATTGAGATTACATCTCATTACCTTAATAAATTGCATTGATCCATCTCTTTGAAAAACATAGGCCCTCACAAGTTATTGCCTCAGTTTGTTGATGTAAGTATGAAATATTGCACCCTGACGGCACAGCTCCCTCACAGCCCCTGCTGAGGGGCCGTCCTGGAGAGAGCGAGGGACAGCAGAGCTTGTTATTGCTCCAGAAACGTCATTCAGTGATCCCTGTGTGACTCTCTGGGTGTGATCACCCTGCAGCAGCCAAGCAGGGGCTCCTCACCCCAAGGAGAGCCCAGGGACACAATCCCTGGCTGGGCTGAGCAGCTGCTCCTCTCCTGCTGCCTGCAACAGCCCAGCCAAAAGCCTGACACTGTGAACTGATCCACACCCCAGAGAAAACCAAATGGAAACACGTTTTCCTACAAGTCCTACACTTGCTTACAAGGACTGTGAAATGGTTTGCATGAATGGCCTTGCAAAAATCCCCGGGGGAGCTGTGCTGCAGAGGGTTATACAGCTCTGCACTTACCTTATCTTATCTGCTAATGATTTCACTGATGTGGTTCATAAAGCAAAAGGTCTTTAAAGAATTGCCTGGTCTCCTGTAATAAAATCACCTTATGGGTTTCTGGGATTAGGATTCAGATTTTGTCTAAAGAAGGATGTTATGTTTTCTTACTTGTTTCATTTAAGTGCAAGCTTTATCTTCATATGTGATAGGAGAAAAAACGCAATTTCCTTTTATGGGACAGATTAAATTATGAAATTCTCATACCAGATCTGATGAATGGCAGGAGAAGACAGAGAAAGACAAACATGTCGCTAGGGGAATCTATTTTATTGCAACCTAAAATAAAACACGTAATGTAAACTTTAATCTCTCTCTAGTTAATGACTACACACCCTCAGCAGGAGCAGGGTTATGGCTTGTCATTTGTTTACAGCTGATAAAGACCTGACTGTGTAAAGGTGTATCACCACGGTAGTAAAGGAGCTGTTACCTCCTGGGATACTCACTTGGTGTCCATGGGGTCGATGGTATGGAAGAAATAATGCATGTTGTGGTAAAGCAGGCCCACGATGGTGATGCAGGCTGTGGAGAGGAGCAGGGGTTATTCCTCAGTCCTGAGCAAGAGAACTTCTCTGCCGGGCTGCAGCTCTGTGCTAATTAACAGCCCTGACTTATACAGACCTTCACATCCTTTAGCAGAGTTCTGATAGTCAAGTGAAAAGGTGAGAACACATTGTACAGCTCAGACACCAAAAGTACAACAGAAGGATCCTGCACACTGCAGCCCCAAAACGAGCTGTTAAAGCCATCAATTGTCCATTATAACACACACATTGTACAGCTCAGACAATGAAAGTACAACAGAAGGATCCTGCACACTGCAGCCCCAAAATGAGCTGTTAGAGCCATCAATTTTCAATTATAACACACATTGTACAGCTCAGACAACGAAAGTACAACAGAAGGATGCCTGTGCTGCACACTGCACCCCAAAACGAGCTGTTAAAGCCATCGATTGTCAATTATAGCACACACACACAGCCCCAGCAGCAGAAAGGGTGGCAGGACACTGCAGTGCCTCCCTGGGGGCCACCAGGGTCTCCCACTGACTGGCAGCTGATGAAACCCAAGCCAGGCAATCAGTCCCAATGTTCTGTTTGCTGCCCACGTTCCAGGGAATTTTGGGCTCTCCAGCATCTGAGTGAAGAGACAGATGTGTGTTTTCTCAGTGAGCCACACAGATAGCTTTTACTCTCCCTTTTGTTGGGTTCCAAGTGTTTGTAGTGTCAGCTGTTTAAGGTGAAATAACAGATTTTTTAGGTTAGCTCATCTGGACAGTGCAGAAGTGTGGCCTGAAGGCTGAAATTGCTCAGAAGTGAGCTCTAGCTGGAAAAGAATAAAACATTTAATGCCCTGGATCATTTCAGGATACAAAGCATGACAATGTTCTGGAAAATCAAAGAAAATCTGCATGGTGAGGAGCCGTGTAAGTGGGAAAGGAAAAAACTCCTCTCACATGCTATTTCTGGCACCACAAGTTGGTTTGCAATTATAGTCATTCAAACCTGGGAGGACTTGCAGTCTCCAGCCAGAGCTCCTGCCAGTGCAAAGAGACAAAGCTGTCACCACAGATCGGGCAGGCAGTTCAGTAACTATCAGAGAATTTCTCGCTGCAGGTTATTTTCAGCTAACTTTGCCCTTCATGAAAGGGGGACCATCCCTCTGCAGAGGTGACTGCAGAAAGGCCTCTGGGTGAGGAAATTCTGGGGGCTGGGATTTAGGGCACAGAAGTCAGATTTTCAAAGATCTGAGGATGGAGGTAGATGCTTCTGTAAATGGGTTCCTTCAATCCCGGAATAGATAGTTAACACAGATAATTAATTTCAAACATTGTTATTTTAGAGTCTTGACTAAAGGTGCAGATTTTTGCCATGTTTCTTTTTGAGATTCTTAACATTTTAGCATAGGTGTGGATTTCTGAGTTCTGCCTTTTTGCCATGACTGTAGTCTCTATTTTCATTCTGTTCTGTAGCTGCTATTGCTTAAACCTGGCATTTTATACCTTAATTTTGTATAAAACATCAATTTTGCATAAAGGGATAGATAATACCTGATCTGACATCCTGGAATTTCTTAAAAATAACCAGTTAATTTAAAAAAATAATTATGAAATTATGGCTTCTCTAATGTGAAAATGTGTCAGAATTAAATGGCTTCAGTCTCTGTTGCTCAGCTCTATTATTCAATATTAATTCAACTAATATGAAACCTCCAGCACATTAATTGCTCGATAGTGTGACAGGACCACTGCTGCTTCCTCAGACTCACTGCAATCCACAGGGATCAAATCAGTTTCTTGGAAAAATAAAGTGAACCAAAACCTGTTCTAAAGCAAAATCAATTTTGGATCCCCTGTGCACACGAGTCCACTTCTCTCTTTAATCTTTTCCTTACCTTTGCCATGGAAAGCTTCACTGGGAATGGAAATGTAGCTCTGCCCTCGGGATGGAAATCGATAGTGGGACACGTTCAGGGTCTGAGGATGCATTTTGAGCACAGTGTAATCTGTGTGACAACGCAAACAAAAACATCAGCAAATCAACAGCCTCTACACCTCCCTGACTGCTTAACCAGACTTCCCCAAGAGCTATTGCACCTCTTGCATTTAAACTCCAGATGTTTGCAGACAATGTGGTAAATCCCCCAGGCCCAAACCTGCCTTTAGATCCGAGTCCTGTCTGGCAGAGCAGGTGGTTTGTGCAGTTACTGCAGCATGGATCACCTCCCCAGGCTCAGACACAGCTTCCCAGGGCAAGAACAGCTCAGCAGCCCTCCTGCACTGACATTTGCAGGCATCATTTCAGTCCTGCCCATGAGAATCCCAGTGTGCAAGAGACCCAGGCAGTGCTGGATGGTCCTGGGGGCTGCTCAGGTTATTCACCCCTCAAAAGGGTCTCAACAGGGCAAAGCAGCAGCCAGAACAGATAAAACACCTTTGATACCTGCAGCATCCAAAGATGCAGATGAAATTAGGGTGCCAAGATGCTAACCAGCAGTAAAATTCTCTCAAAGGGTGAAAAGTTTCCCATTATTTTCAGTCTCTTGCAAAACCCTCGTAAGGATTAACGTTTTGTAGCACCCAAACCTCCACGGGCTGCATGTGAGCTGTAAGGCCTTTAACTCCATTAGCACAGCATTACTCAATCCTTCACACACTGTACTTATTCTGAATTCCTCCCCAGATAACCTCAGGGAAGCTCAAGCACAGCTAGAGCTGTCATGTCCAGCCTGACTGCACAGACATCTTCCCGCAAAGGAAACCGGGGTTTGCATTTCCAAGAGGGAAACTGGACATCTTCCTACAAACAAAACTGAGGTTTGCATCCCAAAGAGGGAAGGGAAGGGTTTTGCTCTCCTCCTGCGCCGCCAAAGGAGAGGTGCAGACCCGGCAGGGTTTGGGACACTAAGGGAAAACTCAGCCAGCCCCACCTGCCACAGCCGAGGAGCCCTCGAGGGTCAGCGGCGGCGGGTTCCCGTCCAGGTTGAGGGCCAGGTGAGCCATCACCGTGTCGATGGTGTGCACCAGGCTGCCGAACACGGCCGGGCTCTGCGGGCACACACAGGGCTGTCAGCAGAGCCTGCTCTGCTCTGCACAGGCTGCAGCCGCCCCTGGCAGCCCTGCCCGAGCCAGGCTGGGCTTCCCCACCCCCGGATAAAACCTCACACCAGCCGATCCACCCCCAATGAGTGTTTTACAGAACAGCCCCAAATGCCCCCATCAGCCCCTGATGGCCAGCACCACACACTCAGCTACACTCACACTCAGCCACACTCAGCTGCACTCAGTTACACTCAGTTACACTCACACTCAGCCACACTCAGCTACACTCAGGGCTCAGCAGAATGAGGCCAAGAACTGTGCACGAGCTTTTGGACAGTATGTAAAGATTGGTATCAGATCTTTCCTGGAACACAAGCTGAGACACTACAGTTTGGCCTTTCTTTCACCTTTGTTCAAATGGTCCTCAGTATAAAAGCTGCTTTAACCCTCCAGGTTGAAACTTGGTTCATAAAATCTCAGTGTTAATGCTTGTTTCAGCGAAAAGATAATCTATTTTACCTGAAATTCATTTACACCAGAGATGATCAAGGATTTGCTAAGATTAAGCTATGAATTTAAATCAATTAGACATCCTTTTGTCTTAAAAGCATTTTAGGCTTCAATGAGACCCCCCTGTGCTTTAGCTTCTCCTTCTCTCAGTTTAAAAGCTCTCTCTTCTAAGATTCTTCTTAGAAATCTGTGCTTTCTAAAGATTCAAGCAAAAAGCTCAGGGAATTTCTGGATTCACCGTGCAGGTATTTCATCAGTGACAGATGATAAAATAAGTCATAGTGCCAAAAAGCCCCAGCAAGTAAAATAACAGTGACAAACAGTTCTGTTATCATCTGTGTGAATTTGAGCAACTGAAGGAAATCACAAATCTAAGCCCACTTGTCTTACCTCTGGTGCATCAATCCAGTTGGACAGTAACATAAAGTCTTCAATAGCTTTCAAAAATGCCTAAAAGACAAATAAAACTCGGTTATTTATTAATCAGCTACATCTCCTGGCAAGGATCCAGGGCAGATCTGTGCTAGGATCTTTCTTGGGTTTATGTTAAGATGACAAGCCCACTTCCACTCCAGCCACAGACCCATCTGTACCTGCCAGCATCCTCACCACGTTCTGTGTGGTGACTTCTCAAAGTAACAATTATTTTATTGGAAGTCCCACCACCCCAAGGTGCAGCCGTTACAGCTGAGCTGACACTGGGACTGACTAAAGGGAACTTATTCTGTTTTATCCAAACTCCTTTGACATCTGTAGAATCATTGAGGGGTTTGGGTTGGAAGGACCTTAAAAATCATCTCATTCCTGCCCCTCTTCTGTGGGCAGGGACACTTCCAGTGCCCCAGGCTGCTCCTGTCCAACCTGGCCTTGGGCACTGCCAGGGTGGGACAGGCTCTGTCCCTGTGCTGAGCAAAACCCAGCCCTAGGGAATCCTGCTGGTGTGCGAGGGAGAAAAGGAGAGCACAGAAAACTGCACTGAAAATCAACGGGGAGCAGAGAAAATCCTGCTGATGTGCACACACACACAGAAAGGTGAGCACAGAAAATTGCACTGAAAATTAACGGGGAGCACAGAAAACTGCACTGAAAATTAAAAGAAAAAAACCCCCACATTTCCAACTTAAACTTATCTATTAAAAAGCCTTCAGAATGAATATAGTGAAGTTCCACTGTGAAATGTGGAAGACACCACATAACAACACCCAAGTCAGATTTGTCAGAAGCAATTCATTACAAATGTGGGTCAGTAATCAGAAAGTTTATTGCATATCACTTAAATCAAATTTCCTTGTGCTGTGAGGCGTAGGACAATCAGGCAGAGATAACTTTACAGCAGCTCACATGCATGCTCAGTGCCTGTCCGTCAGAGAATTAGCTGTGACAATACAAAGCCTCACCATCAATCAGGCAAACGACACAGTCGCTGCCTATGATCAGGGCTCTCTTGTATTTACATCCCAAAATAGCTCTGCTAGAGATAATCATGTCCCACATTTCTGTCTGCAAATCACTGTCGCGGCACACAAAGCAGCAGCAGACAGCAGAATGAGCACCCAAACAGCAACGGGAATGATGTGGGAAGCGGGGATGATGTCTGGCAGGATTCTGTTCCATTTGTAATGTAGAGCCCACACGAATTTTTCAGGAAAACAAAGGAAACAACGTATTAAAGCTTTTTTAGAAGGGCTTTTGCTACATATCAAACGGTGATCCGTGAAATCCAAGCTTTAGAATTTGCAAATACTAAGCTTTTAACACAACCTCTCAATTGCTGTCCCTGTCGTTTTCAGAAGGTTTATTTGTATTTTTTGTCTGTGTAAAGCGCCCTTGTCACCCTGGGATTACCCTCAGGCTTAGGGGGAACAATCAGCAGAGGCCAGAGCTGATTCCTGCAGTAGCGGCTCCGCAGCCGCCTGAATTCAGGGAATGAGATGCCCATCACTTTCCAGGAGGCTGACTTTATGTTCTCGGGACACTTGTTCTCAGCTCAGACTGCAGAAAACACCTGCTTGCTTTTTCCCCTCTGTGGATTAACGTGAACAGAATAAATTCCTTGAACCTATTTCGGCAGAGACTGCGACTCCGCCACTCCCCTGAGCAGGCTGTTCCGGGGCTTGACAACCCTTCCAGGGAAGACTTTTTCCCTAAGACCCAACTTAAGCCTCCCCTGGCACCACTCCAGGCTATTTCTTCTTGTCCTCGTTATTTGGGAGAGGAGATCCAGCCCCTCAGTGTCTTTCTGTGGTGACGGTGGGTCCAAAGGCACCGGTAACAAACACCTCTAAGCACTAGCGAGACATCGCATTCCTCTCTCCGGCTGCTGCCCGCCCCCCAAAGCAGGCAGCGCTGTTTTCACCCCCACAGCTCCCGGCGCTGCCCGGCCCCGCAGGGTCAGGGAGCCCCACTCACCTGCGCCAGGCCGAGGGCGGCGTGCTCGGACACGGGCTGGGCGGGCAGGCTGCGGGACACGTTCTGCAGGAGCTGCAGCGTCCACCTGGGGCTGCCCCCGGCCTGCCCCAGCGCTGACAGCACGGGCTGGTAGGCGTCCGGGAGCTGCAGCACGGACACGGCCGGGAAAAACATCCCAGATTACCCCAGATTGTCCCAAATTATCCACAGGGCCAACGGGGAAGGGAAGGGAAGGGAAGGGAAGGGAAGGGAAGGGAAGGGAATTAATCAGGGAGGAGGGTCTGTAACAATGGGATTTATGCACATTCTGCCATTATGGAAAAGGGTTCTGAGCACTGTCTTACCACGGGCTTTGGAGTGGTTGTCATCAGAGACCATGGAAGTGTTGAAGAAAGCACAACTTGCACACCTGGGGAAATACCAACACAAATAAGAGTGTTAACGATTCTGAGTTATTTATATCAGATACATATTTTATATATATATATATTTCCACCTCAGGCTGAATCAGTTCTAAGTGTTTCTAAGGCAGCCCCTGGGGCTCACCAGTGTTTCCTCAGCACTGTTAGAGCCCCACACTCACCAATGGCACCAGTGAAGTAGAGCTGCACCTCATGAGGGCTGAGGGGCCTCTCCTCTCCCAGGGTGTGTAAAACAGTGTAAAACACACACAGGTCCTGCTCTCTGAGTGTCACTAGGCCAGCTGGGGCTCCCCACTGTTTTCACACCATTGACAGCCCCACACTCACCGATGGCAGCAGTGAAGTAGAGCTGCACCTCGCGGGGGCTCAGGGCCCTCTCCCAGATGATGAACTCGTCGAAGGCCCCGGTGACGGCGCGCGGGCCCGCGCCGCCCTCGCTCCCCGTCAGCAGCTCCGTGGTGGTGCTGCCGTCCCCGTAGTCGTAGAAAACCTTCCCAGCAGGGTCAGTGCTGCTCAGGCTGCCGTTGACATAGACCTTCAGCCCTTCCCTCCACTTCCAGGTGAAGAGGATGTGAGTCCAGTAGGGACCTGCGAGGTGTCAGGGGTCACAGCAGAGCCCAGGAGACAATTCCACTCTGAGCCTTCCTGTGTGGGATTTGGTCCTACTGACAATTCCACTCTGAGCTTTCCTGTGTGGGATTTGGTCCTACTGACAATTCCACTCTGAGCTTTCCTGTATGGGATTTGGTTCTGCTGACCTGTGCCCTGCTATGGAGCTGCTCAGGAAGGGCTAAAGGTGAATTATGGAATGCTGATGCTGTGCCCATTCATCTTTATTCCCCTGGGGATGCCCGTCAGCTCTGTCTGACCCTGGGCTCACTGCAGCTCCATAAATTCAACCTGGTGAGTGCTACTGGCCAAGATTCCAGGTGTCTTCACTGCTGCCTCAAAACTCAGCTCAGCAAAGACTGCCAGAGCTGGAGAACAAGCAAATAAACTACTCAAAAGGTTTCACAGTTTCCTAGTTGTGCTTGAGAGGCAAGAAACACAATATGAGTTTTCAGTTGGATTGGACAATCCATAAACATATGAATTATTCTTGCCATTTGCAGCTTTTCTCTTAAAATAAGATTTAAACCAATTCATTGGTGTTTATGAAACTGCTACCACGAGTCCTATTTTAACAATGTATAGGTAGCCAAATAGGGCAAGAAAACATTTATCGAATGCCATTAGCATTCCTAGAAGACCAGAATTTGTTCCAGTCAGTGGATATTACTGCTCCCCAGCAATGCACAGTTTAGACAGAAGCAGTGAGATACGTGATATACCAAAATGTTTATTAATGCTATGGCTTGGCATAGAAAACCTGACACTCAACAGAAAACAGGATCATGAAAGCACCAAACAGCAGTTAGAGAGTTACCAAATAAAGGCTGAATTCAGCAGAGAGCAGCCTTTGGGATACACTGGGAGCTGTCAGGGATTAATCTGCATTCTTTGCTCATGTTTCCATCCAAACATGCATGAACCCGTGGAAGTCAACAAGGACTCCAGTCCACACACAACTGGAAGCAGGATCCAGGGGCTGTTAGTGAATGGCAAATGTTCTATAATACATCACTGCTTTTCAGTCTGCATTTGATCTCTCCCTCCCACACCAAGAGAATTCTTAAGCACAGAGGTCTGTAGCTATTTTTATATACCCACTTCTCTTTCCTGGAGTTGTGCTCTCCTCACTACCTCTGTCTGCAAGAACAAAGCAAAACGGAACAAAGAAATTCGGTTTGTTTTAAACACAGGAACTTTACCTGGTGGACTGAAGCTCGCTTTCCACTTCATCATTGCACTGCCACGGGTGTAAAATTCTACTGAGCCTTCACCTTCGTTTGAGCAGATTTTGAAGCCACTGGAAATTACTCGTCCACCAGAGGCAGGGAGAAGCTTGGCCTGCTGGTCTTGAGTCTTCCAGAAAAAGGAAAATGTTACTCCTGGGGAAAGCAAGGGAGAGGAGACTTGAATGAAAAAAACGAGTGCAATTAAAAATTTCCAGTGTGGAATACAGACAGTGGGAAGGCTTTTGAGGACAGACCATCTGCTGGCATAACCCAGGACAGCGTTTTTAACACCAGCAATGGTCCAGCAGTTTAAACCAAATAAACAATCCCTCCCTTCGTGGTGCATCCCATGAGCACACCCAGGGCACAGAGCGTCCACTGTCCTGAGCAGCTTCTCTCAGTGAAAACCAAAGTTCTTTCAGAGTTCTCTCCAAAAGGCACCCACGCTTTTTCTGGTGTTCCCCAGACCTCAGCACAGGCAGATTAAAACAGTGAACACTTCTGAGCTCCCCCAACACACCCCTCTAACAGCTGAATTTCTTGGGCATGTTATCCCCTGTGTTTGCACCCTTCAGTGCACCAAGAGCTCCTGAAAGCAGAGGGTAAAACAAAGGGAGAACTGTACATGCAGAGCCACAGGAAAGATCCTCAGTCCCTCACCTACACAAAAATAAAAACATTGTCCCAAAAATGCAACACAATCCTGCAAGTGCACATGTGATTAACTTCGTCCACAAATAATCCTCTTCAGTTCAGGGTAAGTTTCACCATTATCCTGTAAAACGGAGCAGCTCTCCAGGCCCCGTCTGAGTGAATAAATGTAATTTCCATAAGATGGTTTTCTTTAATAAAGGCTGCCCCAGAAGGCTCCGCTGACACACAAGTGACAAATCAAACGTCACTCACACTTCACTTGTGTTGACTACAGCAGCTCCTCCAAATGAGTTCAAGCCAAGGAATAAGAGAATATTCTCTTGCATCTTCCACAAATGTTTCTTTTGAGTGAAAAGGCCACTCCCATGAGCCCAAAGTGCTTACAGAAAACCATTGTTTAAAGATTGCTTGAGAAGGGGCAAAGCAGGGGAAGAATTTGTTTTCTCAAGTGAAAATAATAGCCCGAAAGTGTTGTGAAATTCAGCCTTAGAAGAAACGCCGGGATTTTTGTTTCACGGGTTATTGTATTTCACCTGGGAAGATCCCAACACCTTTTCCAAAGGCATTCCCTGGTTAAGTGTGCTTGACACCACTTTCACACAAACACATCAAGGGATGGTTAAGCAGCAGTAGCAGGAATAGATTTCACTTTACCCTCACCAGGGGTGCATTTGATTTGAAAGAAATACAGACTCGTTCTTTAGACAAAAGGATGTTGCCTTTTTTCCTTTTTTTCCTTTTATTAATACCTGCTACAATGACTTAGCGTTTATTATTTATACCATTTCTTCTCCTCACATTTTGTCTGCTGAACATTTCGGTGTTTTATGCCTTTAATGTCCTTGTTTGTGAGATACTGGGAGTTCTCTGGTACTACAAAAATAATTTATTCTGATTGTTATGCTATATTATAGATTTTCAAAGAATACGACTTCCTGATGATTTTTATTTCCCAGTGGCATGGAAATAAATCTGAAAAGATCCAGCAGGTATCACCAAACACAGCAAGAGCAGGATGCTGAGCCCCTTTCCCAACCCTCCCAGGTAACAGCCGGGCACCAGCTGCTCTCTGAGTCCCTGCAGAGTTCTTCAGCAGCTCAAAATAAGGTGATCCTATTTCAAGCCATCTGATGTTACCCATCTGATAGATGGCCCAAATCCATGAGAGCAAGAAAATTCAATATTAACGATGCTGCTCAAGTTTAGGGATTGCTGGAGTTCAGAGAAAGCACCGTTTTCCACGGAGCCTTCCATTTCCGTGGAATTCTGAATCTCCCGTGAATGCCGACTGTGAGTGACCAGGCAAACGTTTGCTTTGACTGCCACACACAATTTCCACCATCCTCTGTCATCGACTCTTGTCAAACCTTTCCCTTTGTGATCCTGACCCAAGAGAAAGGAAAGGGAAACAGAATTAAGGGATTTCAACATGAAAACAAATGGATTCCATAACGCCAGAGACCTAGAAGATTTCTTATCTCTAGAGATAAATCTAAAAACCCCAAGCCCACTCCTGCAAAGAGGTCACACAGAATCTGAGTGGCTGGTGATCAGTTCTGATTTAAATTGCAGTTACAAAAGACCGAATTCTCAGCAATCAACGCTCAATTGTTTTAAAAGTCAATAAAGTATCAATCCTGATTTTTAGATTTCATTCCAGGGAGGAAAGAAACAATGATTATTGAATGACATAATTTGGCAGCAAAAGCAAAGTCAATCATAATTAATGTTAATTTCTCACCTTCAGGCCCACAGGCCTCTGGATTACTGATGCAGGAATTCCGGTAGCTGCCAAAGAAGAGGAAGGTGACTCCTTTCTTTTCAGTGACGTAAATTCCTTTGTTCACCATCCCTTCTACAATATCTAAAGCAAAAGCAAAATCCAGTTCACCATTCACATAAGGGAAAACTTCCTGCGTTCAGGATTTATCAGACTCCTATAGCTCAGATGTTTATCTTGTTCCAGCTGTATGGGTTTGTCACTTTTAGTGTTTGTTTTTCTTTTGGCCTTGTTTGTTTCTGTTTGCCAGTTTCGGTTTGTTCAGTTTCTTTGTTTGTTTTCATTTGTAAGTGGTTTGTTGTATTTTTAAAGACCACACGGTTACCTCTTTTATTTCAGGTTTGTAAATATTACACTCATATCCATTCAGCTCTGTGGTTAACTAAGGCTCTTTGACAGAACCCATGCGCCGAAAAATAATTATTTTAAAGTGATCCGAGTAAACTTCAAACTTCCCAGAGTTTTGAATGCCAGACACTTCCTAGAGGTGTCTCACTGTTAGGCTGAGCTAATAAAGAAATTCTTTAACCAACTAAAATGTAACAAAATAGTGTTTCATTTTTTTCATTTTTGAAAGGACAAGGCAGTGATCAAACCCCACTTTTCACTAAAAAACAACTCAAAGAAATCCCCTTGACAAGGTAGACTCCCAGGACAGAAATAGATCTCCTTTCCAGAGATCCTTTGCTGCGGTGTCCTTGGCACTTGGAAGGGCAATTGCTTTGTCTAACGAGGATAATGAGCGATTTGCTCGTGATTTTCTGTGTTTCCCTCCCGAAGAAAAGCGCTGTTGATTCATTTCCCGGCAGCTAAAGCACACGAATCCCCTCAGCACACAAAACCTGGTATTTGTTTACTCCAGGAACCTCATTAAGGTCTGAGAGTGCCTCTGACAGATGATGATGGGGAGTTGTTCTCGTTTGTCCTGACTGATTTCAGCAGTGTAATAGAAACAATGGGAAATCACAATTTAAACCCCCATCAAAGCCTTCTGCTGGGTCAGAGTGCCTGCCTGCACAGAACACTGAATTTGAGTTTCTGAGCAGACAGAACGTGGCATTTCCTGTCAGCACCTTTCTTTGGGATGGCATTTCTGCGAGGGCCCTGAAGATTCAGAACCTCGGATTTAGGACCCTTCTTCGTAATTTCTTCTGGAAAAATACTGGGAAAAGCTGCTCTGAGGGAGCTGCAGCAGTGAGAAGACGTTTTCCTTTTCTGAGTGAGTGCAGTGAATGCAAGTTTCAATGTCCTCTTAGTTCATCCCAAATCCTCATTTAAATATATCTTCCCCTCCCTTTGAGGAAGAAACCATCAAATCCTGCCTCCAACTGACAAATAAAAGTCAGTTTCTTTTAAAAACGTGAGTGTGTACTATGGAGTAAATCCAGCATTTCTAAGTTCTTCTCAAGGCACGTGAATTATGAATTCATCTGTCCAGGAAAATTGCCATAAGGTAATTTCCTTTGCCATTGGTGTCACTCTCTAAAATGTTCATATTGAACATATTTTATTATGTGAGAACTATGCAAATGGTCTATAAAGCAGATAAGAGAGGACTGAAAGGAATTAGGGTCATTTGAAGTTCATCATTAATAGAGTTCCCATTTGCCAGCATACTCTTACTGTTAGAGAGTAAAGACTGTGGGTTTAGTATTCCAACATAAAATTCTTACTGTCTGAGCAGCCCAAGTGACAGTTTTAGCATTTCCATCCTTCTCCTCAGGTCAGGTTTTCTGACAGTTTGATGTGAGTTAATACCTGAGGCGAGGTGGGCACGGGGTCATATTCCAACTGCACCCACTCAGCACAAATGCAGTTACTGAAATCCGGGGACTTGGAGCTGCTGTGGCTGCAGCTGCTCCCCGGCCTGCCAGGCTTCTGCCTGGGAACTCCATTTTCTGCTTTTCTTCGATCCCCCACGGTGTGGACATTAGAAATAATAATAAAAGGACATAGAGAGAGGTTTGTTTCTCAAATAAAACCCCCAAAACAACAACAAAGCCCCCGAAATAAGCCATCATGTTAACCAAAGCTGTCCTGACTGACATCTCACTTCCAGGCTTTGCAGATCTGCTCGCATTTGTCTTTCTTAACGTGTCCCCTACAAACTATCATAAACCAGTGAAAAACAGAGGGCTTCTTCTCCATTTTAGCCTTGAAAGACAAGAAATAATTAACCTGTTTATTCTCGTATGTTCCTCTCAAATGTCATTTCTGTTTCTTTTAAGCCTAATAGAATTTTTTTAGGTTTTGGAGGATCCCTGGGGCCCCTCCTGCCATGGGACTCCCATGGGGATGCCTCTCCCAGAGCTGCAGCAATCCAGGTAACATTGCAGGGGTGCTTTTCCAGTAATGTGTGATGGTGTAATAATCATAATCATAATCATAAACATTTTACCACATGACCCCTTGAACCAAAACTCAGAGTTAACTCTGAATCCGAGGTTACAAGAACCATCCACGCCTGACAAATGCAGAACAAAAAACAAGTAATTCCTCACCTACAGTTGCAGAGAAGTT
>VZDJ01000174.1:414447-452082 GCA_008694505.1 Cyanoderma ruficeps
GTTTGGGGAAGTCTCTTTGTGTGTGCTTGCCCACAGCCCAAACACCTCCGAACAAGGAGAGAAACTCCCCAAGGAAATCTGACATCCATCTGCTAAACCAGCTCGGGTGTTTCTGTCCAAAGAAAGTGTAAAAACTCTGATTTAAATCACATGGAGCTCCGGGGTCTGGGTTTGCTCCATCCCTACCCAGCAGGGAAACTGAGGCACCCCCATTTCACTGGCTCCCTCACGGGTCACACATCCAGGGAAAACTTCTGCAGTTGCTACTTCACTTGTTTTAATAAAAATGATTGCACGTAACCAGTTTTATAAGAGTGTCCCCATTACACTCTATGACACAAATATTAATCAGCATTGTACACTTAAAGCACCTAGAACTAACTGATATCCTTCACTTTATTTCTTCCCTGCATTTCCCTATCAACCCCTTCTTCCTCCTCACACGAGGCGCTTCAAGGTGATGTGGGCAATATCAGAAACTACAGATCAGAACCATAAGATGCCAATATCTCAACAAAAAAAATCACTATTGAAATAAAACGTGAGTTTTCTTTGTAATCCTGATTTAGGGTCCATCAAAAAGAATTTTGAATTTTTGTGTTTCAGTTCCTACACAAATGTGGTGATAACCAGCCTGGCTTTTGCTCATTTCCCTCCACCTTTTTTGGGACTTCCTCCCTCATTACTGTTGGCCACAACCTCCTCAATATCCCAAAGGAAGAGGAGGAATTCTGTGTAAACCCTACAAATTCTGCATCATATAGTGATGAGTGGAGACATTCTTAGAAATGATAGAGAGCTGCAGCTGAAAATCCTGAGAAAAAACCAAAATGTAAGAAGAGAAAGAGAGGAATTTGAAATATTTGCCAAGAGGGGCCTGTCAAGGGAAAGAATATTCTTACCAAAACAATTGTGAGGATCCAAGCAAACAAGTTCAGTGCCAGAACTTTCTGTGGAAACAGCAAATTGCAAGCAGGCACTGGAGATAATTTGCAGAGACAAATTCTGAATTTATTCCTGTGATGCTCTGGAAACACGACCTGAAAGGAGCCACAGTGCTCCCAGCACAGCCCAGAGGGACGTACAGAGGGGTGCAGGGTTGGGGACAGCTCTGGGGACAGCCCTGGGACAGGACTGGGGACAGCTCTGGGGACAGCTCTGGGATAGGACTGGGGACAGCTCTGGGGACAGCACAGGTGAGTGTGACCCAGCAGGTGACGGTGACCCAGCACAGGTGAGGGTGTGTGGTGGTTTTACATTGACTGAATTTTGTTTGCCAACTCGGAGACTGGATTTTGGGAGGAAAAAGGCAAAACAGGCTCCAACTTAAGATAAACAGATCGATTTTATTAATACACACGAAGAGAAGCAAAGATTTTATTAATACACACTAAGAGAAGCAAAGGAAAAGAAAAAAAAATCACAAATGTATTTCTAAACCAATCCTTTTTTCCACTACAAACTGTTTATTTTTTACAAACGATGTAAAGAGGCAGCACTCAGAAGTCCAGGTCAGTACTATTTATCAATTAGTCTTTCATTCAGCCTTTGAGAGAGAGAAGTTTCTGCTGTTGTTTGGTAACTTTCCTCAGGAGAAACACAGAGTCTGTTCGTGGCTTCCAGCTCACACGGATCAGTTCTGCAGCTGTGGGATTTCCCATATTCCTGTGGCCTTTCCCGTGGGTCGTAGATTCACAGATTGGGGTGTCACCTCTTAAAAATGAGCAGCTTCAAAGGCAAAGGATTCTTCATCCCAGAGAACAGAGATGTCTCCTCATTTCTTCACTGGCAGAGGGTTGTTCTCATCCCTCTCTGTTCAAACCCCTCATGGGATCACAGGATCACTTCAATATTCACTCACTCCATCACAGATACCTTTGCTCAAATCCACGAATCATCTCCCCAGTTCATATTGTCCATGATTTAAAGGATTATTCTATTACATAGAATATATTCATATTACAGTCTGTTATATTGATATTAGAGTCTGTTATAGTCATATCACAGTCTGTTACCACAACTCATAGGACATTGCCAGCCTAGAACCAAGGCAACTTGTCACTTCTGCTACTTAACAAGTCACTCCTTGTTTACTGGCTTAGAGATCTCCATATTGTCCCTTTACCTGTCTCCAGTTTGGCCTTTTGCCAGTCCAGAAAACTGGTCCCTGATAGGTCCCTGTCCTTTCCAAAACAGAGGACAATATTCCATCAACCAAAAAACCAAACTGTGTTAACCTGTGACAGGGTGGCCCAGCACAGGTGGGGATGACCCAGCAGGTGACAGTGACCCAGCACAGGTGAGGGTGACCAGCAGGTGACAGTGACCCAGCAGGTGACAATCAGTGCGGCAGCCTTTCTCACCTGCTGCTCGTTCAGGGGTGAGAAGGGGCTGAAACACAAAACCAGCCAAGGCTGCAGGTGACACTCACCAGGACAGGACAAATGACCCCAGGCCAGGCACCTTTGCAGCTGACAAGGGAATACATCAGAGGGACAATCATCGAGAGAACGTGTGACCCTGCAGAACACAAACAATTCGTAACAGAGTTTTCTTCCCTTGTTTTCACTGGAATCACCAATTTACCACGAGAGAGCTGGTGCAGAACTGGGACTGAAATATTCCAGCAAACGCCTCAGAAAGGAGTGTCGTGAGAATCGATAGATTTTGTAAAACCTCTTTCCCATCACAGTCTCCACTAACGCATCCATGAATATCCTGGACTGAAATGCCTCTGTGGCCAGAGTGTCTCTGTCAGTAACAGGAGTTGTTAAGAAGTGATTACAGCTGATACATCAACACTCACCCACTCATATTTTACTGGGAACTCTCCTGGTAATGGACAGCCCTGCTAAGCACTGGTAGAAGGGATTTTATTTAATTCACTCACACAAATCACCCCACAGCTGTGTCAACTCATTCATCTGTCCTTTGCTCCGGGGAACTGCTCAGATGTACATCGGTGCAATTTGGTCAGATTTGCACTTTGAAAAATCGTTTGCCAGCTGCATCACCTTCACAGAGACTGAGGAATGTTTCCTTCTCTTTTTCCTCCAGGTATTACAATCAAATCACGGTGATGGGCGACACTAATTGGCCAATTATGGGAGATTCACTTCAGGTACAACAACACTGGAGCCCCTGGTTCTGGTGGAAAGCAGAAAAATACAAACCTCACTTAAAGCCAGAAGACCTTTGCTTTAAAAAAGGGGCAAAAATCGATTATTTACAATGTCATCAGATTAATCTGAATTGGTGTAGTGGATGGGGATGGGTCAGAAAAGGCTGAGTTGTGCTTTCACTTGAGGTTTCCAGCACACAAGTTCTCCTGTGGGAAGGGCTCAAAAAGCCCTTAGAGGCAGCAGGAATTGGGGCTTTGCAGGGCTCACTTGCACTACACCCTCTGAAATACCCTAAATACCCTCTGAACACCCAAAACACCCTCCAAAACTACCCCAAACACCCTCTGAACACCCACAACAGCCCCCAAAATTCCCTAGCAGGGGGCTTGGAAGGGCCCGGCTCCACTCCCTGGGAAGGATCAGGTAATTAACCATGTTTGGAACAAGTAATTATTGATATTTTGGTCACACTTTTCAGCCAGGGACCAGCTCATGACCATCCCATGGAATCTCCTTTGGGCTGACACTGGGAAGGACAAAGGGAACGGCCCAGCCTGGGGAGAGAGAAAACAAACACAGAGCCTGGGGCTGATCCAGCAAGGCCAACGCTATCATGGAAAAATATTTTTCTAATTAAGGATATGAGAAGTTGCTGGTTGATGGCAGAAAACAAAATACAGGGTTTTGGCAATAAAATTTAGGCCTAATCAAGTAAAAATACTTTTATTGTGCAAGATATGTAATATTAAGCTGATTTAATATATTTATATATAGATATTCCTTATGAAAACATTCAGGCACTGCTGATTCAAAGACCAATTAAGCAGGTAGATAAAACCATACCATAAATTGTACATTTAAAGTTTCCCTAAATGAGGTCCCAGTTCCTGACTGATGGTTATTGGATCAGCTCTTTATTGTCTATTTTCTGCCCTCTGGACTTTTTCTGCATCTTGGCAGCACCGTGAACATCTCACTCCATGCAATGAAGGAAACATCAGATTTTTGCAAAGTAGTTTAGGATTTTGTGCCAATCCCAAAGATCTAATTTAATCAAATCTTTGATTATCTGAGCCTTAATGTCAAGCTGACGTAAAAATGGATAATTGTACAAATAAAATGTTTTACAGATCTTTTTTAATGAGATTAAACCAAATCCTTTTTGCCAGAAGCCACTGCCTGTAACTGGCTGTGTTTGGGGATCATTCAGGTAGTCAGATCTCCTTAATTACACAAATATTAAAATAATATTTATAATATTACGGGATAATGATGAATAATCCCTAAACCATGATAAACATTGCCTCTGGGATTTGTGCCAGCTTTTCTCTCACAGTCTCACAGATTCGCCTCTCGCTCCTCAGGGTAAAAGCAGCTCCAGGGAGGTTCCTGTGGGTGTCTTGGGAGAAGTTCACCAGCACAACAGGAGAAGGCAGCAGGACCTGTGATATGACTCCTCAGCAGGAACATCTGGGGTTCCCACAGACATTTATCCCAAAGGCTCCTCACCCTATGGGCAGTGATGAACATCTGGGGTTCCCACAGACATTTATCCCAAAGACTCCTCACCCTATGGGCAGTGATGAACATCTGGGGCTCCCACAGACATTTATCCCAAAGGCTCCTCATCTTATGGGAAATGACTCCTCAGCAGGAACATCTGAGGAAATGTAACCCATTAACTCATTTAAAGGCCTGAAAGCTGAATTCCAGAGCCAGTCAGATAATTTCGGGAGCTGAGTCCTGGCTCTGGGGCCAGCACAAAACCCAAACCCAGCAGAGATTCTCCTCCATGGCCTCCCTCAGCCCCTGTGATTCCTTTGGTTTGATCCTCACTCTGCTGCTTTATAATCTGAATAATCACTCACATCTGTCAGCTGGAACAGTCATCCCAAAGGTCCCAAAATCACAAGACACACGCTGGGATCGTGGAACTGCCTAAAAACCTATTGTCAAAACAATAAATGAAATTTAAAAATATTTCCCACTTGTATCTGCCACTGTTCTTAATGCACACTGCAGGAAAGTAAACGAATAAAATCAACCATTCAAAATGTGATTTTTGACTATGAAAATGGATAGGATATGGAGATCAAAGAAATCCCTCTTTCTTTTTCTAGAGGATTTGTCCATCTCTCAGTGATTTTCACAGGCTCCTTGCATAAATATCATTTTCAGATGCCATTGCAGCTAAAGACGATTGATGAAACCTGATTCATATCCCTTTTAATTAGTTAGAAACACTGATTTTTGAAGAGATTAAGTGTTTCCCTTTTGGGCTGTAAGAGTTTCTTAGCATATGCAAAGTCAGCTGGGAGGAAGAGCAGGAGATGGAAACACCAAGGAAAACCCAGCACATCAGTTTGTGAGGTTAAATCCGGGATAAACGTTCTGCAGCAGGCCAGCACCTGTGGAAATGTCATTACAAAACTCAACATGTCAGATTTGCCACAGCCAGGGATATGTGCTGTGCATTTAGGAGTAGGATTTTTCACTCAGAGAGAATAAAACCATTAATCCTGTGCTGGTGGTGAACCACAAGGAGCCAGCCTCCACCCCACAGCTGGCAATTAAACCAGAAATAAGCCTGGAAAGTGATTAACCAAAGCAGACAGTGCTGTTTTCTCCACAGTGAATTACCTGCTGAATTACCTGCTGTGCTGAGGCTGCAGGGCCAGCACAGGCCTCGGGTGCAGGGTCAGAGGCAGAGCCCTGCTGGGAGGGGCCGCACCCCAAAAACTGGCAAAACTCAGCCGAAAGGATCCCAAAGTGGCCCCAGGACAATGCCTGCCTGGGCTGAAAGCCTTAAAAACTGCACCACAGAATATCCCACGTGCCTAAATCGTATTTCTCTCTCACCTGTCACTCAAAGTCTGTTTTTTAAGGGTAGCAGAGAGAAGCAGCACAGAGCTGCTGCTCCGCCAGCCCAGCCTCAGAGCTGGGCTCTGTCAGGAGCACTTTCCTGCCCTGTTTATAACGTTCCTCACCACATTTCTGTTTGTAACATCATCTGATCAGCATTGAAGGGATGGTTTTTTCCCCCAGGTGAAGCCATAGTTCAGTTATCAATGTATTGGCTGTTTTCATGCAATAAGCTCTGACTTTAACAGTTCTTCAACATAAATTGGATGAATTGTGGGGAAGATGATGATGGTGCCCAGACTTTGCTGTGCTCAGAGTGTTAGGATGAAGAGCTCCACCTGCGGTGCTTGGTTTGGGCGCGTTTCGCGCTTCTGGCGGATTTCACCTGTGAAAGTGGAAAAACCTATGGAAAAATTGATGGAAAATGGATTGAAAATCGATAGAAAATGGATGGAAAATGGATGGAAAATCGATGGAAAATCGATGGAAAATCCATTCACGGGGGGGACGGCACCGCACGGGCTGAGGCCGCCACCGCGTGGCCAAAATGGGAACTGCAGTGCGGCCGGGCAGGGGCTCCGAACGGTCGGAGTCGGCCGGGATCGCCCCCAAATCATCCAAAAAACACCCCAAAATCATCCAAAATTCACCCCAAAATCGCCCCGTCCGCTCATCTCATCCCGTCTGCTGCAGCAGGAGCCCATTCCAGCCCGGAATCACCCCAAAATCACCCCCAAATCGCCCTGGGACCACCCCAAAATCCCCCATCTGCTCAGAGCATCCCACCTGCTGCACCAGGAAAAGAGAATTCTGCAGTAACCCCCGATCCCCAAGGCAAAGTTACTTTAAAGAATACATTCCATCAGAACTGTTTGCTCGGTGAGCTAAGAACTGCTCACAGCTGGTTTAAGCCTGGCAAAGCCCGCAGGTGATGTGTCCCAGACAGTTCTTTCACACATAAACTTGGCAGAATTATTCATTTGCTGTAGTCTGAAACAACCCAACACACACACACAGAGCCAGGTTATAAATTAACTCTCCCTGCTGAAAAGGGGATCACAGCCATTTAAATATCTCAGGTCCCTGTAAGACATGGATACCACTCCTGGCCTAAAAGGAACAGAAAAGTGTGGCCAAAACTCAGGTGAGGAAGGGACCAGAACTGCCAGTGCAGGCAAAGGACTGGCTTCAATCAGACCATGCACTTGTTTCAGGAACGTGAGGGCAGAGGTTGATCCCAGTCTCAGACTGTAACAGCAGCACAACAGACACGTTTCTGCAGGGAAAAGACAAATTCTGATGTGTTCTAACTCATAGGTACAAGAGACACAGTAGGCACAGAGATTCCCAGTGCTGCAGACAAGTGCTAGCCAGTGCTTATAAAGAGAAAAAATAAGATTCTCTGTTGAAATCCTGAGATGCAAGAGCAGCCCCAGCACTCGTGAGGCTTTCACTCTCCTTGGCAAGGCCCAACAAGCAGCACATTTCCTCTGCCTGTGCTCTACCTGCTCTGCACACGTTTCCCAGCTGCTCTGGGGACAGAACTCCGAGGGCCCAGACACAGCTCCAGCTTTGTCCTGGAACAGGAGCAGGACTGGCCCAGCCCCTGGTGCTGCTGAGGGTCCCCTGGGCAGGGTCTGCCCTCCCCTGCCGGCACAGCCTGAGCCCAGAGCCCTGCGGGGATCTGCCCAGGTGTGCAGGGACAGAACCCAGCAGGGACCCGGGGTGACACAGAACACCAGGGCCTGGGGAGGGTTCCTGTCTCCGTTCAGCCGCTGTGACTGCTGCCATCGGGGCCTTGGAACACTCGAACTCTCCTCTTTACCTGACTAAATGGGTTTGGTTTTGTCTAAACCAGCAGAAACTTCCTTAGAGTGGTGAGATAAGGAACTTGAACTGAGCACTCTGCACGTGCATTTAGGGCTACCTGCATTATTTAAAATCAAATATTAACAAGGACTAAGCATAGTAAATGCTGCAAGTGGGTTTCACTCCACTCCCAAAACATGGCAAACTGAAGAGATCCCTTGACAGCAGGATGAGTATTCCCATCTGTCTCAGAGCTGGACTTTTTGGACTTGGGGCTGCCCTGAAGATCACAGAGCAAAGCTCCCAACAGTCAGAGCTGTCCTCAAGCAGCTTTTCCCCCCTGCAGGAGCCACAGCAAGGCCAGGCCCATGTCAGGCAGGTGAGGGTCCAAGGTGACACCAGTGACAGGCTGTGGAACCACAGACCCGACTCCAGTGCTGCCGCCTTCTCTTCTCAGTGTGGCCACACCGCAGAGCTACACCAGTTTTCCATTCTGTGTTTTTGAGCCGTTGTTTCCAGAAATGAGAGCTTGAAGACACAACAGCTACCACAGCACACCCAGCAAAGCAGCAGCAGCCAAGGCAGCAGCATTAATGACCTGCACAGGAATTAGTGACACTACAGGCAAAGCCCACAACACAAGTTAGAGCAGGATTATGCAGCAGGAAAAGCCAATGAAACAATTTTTGTCCCTTTACAAACACCAAGTGTACAACATTCCTCATTTTCATCCAGGAGCTTCAAGTCTTAAACACACAACTCAGCTTCTGAGTAGCCAAAAAAACCAAGAAACCCAACCCCCCAAGAATTCCCAAACTGAACTAACCTAAAAATTACTCCTTGACAGCAATATTGCACAATAATCATAGTCGAGTGTGTTACCAGGCAGCAAAAGTTGAATATTGAAGTAATTTAAGTACACAAACATGCAAGTTAAAAGGAATAAATGAAATGCTCCACTTTATTAAGAAACCAAAAATACAAAACTGAAGAGTTCAAGACTTCATGTACTCAAACACTACTGAAAAAAAATTCCTAAACTTAAGTTTTGCTTACTAGCAGTACTAATATTGACCAAAATTCATCTCTACAAGGTAGTGTTAAAAGTTGACATTTTCCACCATTTGTGCTGTAATAAGCCAGTTTCAAATTAACAACTTGGTGCAGTTACAGTAAAGTCTAGAAGATGTTTAGATCACTGTGGCTTCAGTTA
Organism: Cyanoderma ruficeps; assembly: GCA_008694505.1. NCBI lineage: Eukaryota > Metazoa > Chordata > Aves > Passeriformes > Timaliidae > Cyanoderma > Cyanoderma ruficeps. The sequence continues at coordinate 423,454 of VZDJ01000174.1, forward strand.
ATACACCACTGGGTTGGTAGGCAAGAGCGTTTCAGCTCAAACCAGGGCTGTTTTCTGCTCAGTGAAGTTGAAGATGCTCAGAATTGTTTAAGCAGCTATAGCTCTACTGCTGTCCCATGCAAAGACACAGCTCAAGTCAGTCCACAGGCCTGGCTGCCATTGGCTTCTGGCTGCTAAAAACACAGAGCTGAGGGTTCCTGTGGATCAGGGAACAGGGAGGGGCTGGGGCTGCAGCACGGGCAGGCAGAGCTGCAGGCTGTGCAATGCAACACTCTGCCTGCAGCTCTGGGCACGGCTGGGGCTCAGCTCTGGGCGCCAACAAAAAAGGCCAAGATTAACTGTTAGCTCGGAATTAGCAAGAGGAGCAGAGTATGAGAAGCAGGAAGGAAAACAGAATGAGAAATGCAGTAGTAGGCAATCAAGTATTACCCTCAAATGAAACAGAGGACACTTTGAATAGTTTTCCTAACAATGCATGAAGTTCACTTGCTTGGAGATACTTGAAATACAACTTTATTACCTAAACAAAAGAATGGGAATGACAGAAACAAGATTTTCCACTTAACACTCTGATGTGACTGCAGCAGCCTTATATTTGAAACTCAAAAGGGGAAGTAACTGCAGTCCAAAAAACAGCTAAATATGCAGGTCCAAAATATGAAGGTTTTTGTTTTGTTTTTTTTTCATTTTGTTTTGTTTTTTTTTAAACTGCCACATTCACTCCGAAGCCCATTCATCTCTTTCAGCATCCCAAAGATTAAGCACATGTTCTGTTCAGCTAGATAATAAAGTGGCAAACACGCTGCACCACTGACATCACAGGACAGTTGCCTATAAAACTAGACNGACGCTGGGCTCCAGCTTCATCCCTCACAGGTCATCATCCTCGTCTGGCAGTGCAGTGGTCTGAGCAATCTGCAAAAAGAAGTGACACTTCAGAGCTGTTCTTTGTGCCCTCAGCGTGACACTTGTCACCTGTTCCCCCTGTGGCACTGACCTGTAGGTCCTGCTCGTACTGTGCTGCCAGGGCTGGGTCCATAACCACTTCAGGAGGTGCAAGGGCAGGCATGGCAACAAACTCCAAGTTGGGATCTCCAATGAGCTTCCTAGCAAGCCACAGGAAAGGCTTCTCAAAGTTGTAGTTACTCTTAGCTGAAATGTCATAATACTGCAAAAAACACACATTAGACATTATTTAAAACCACTCTGATGTTTAGGACATACCAAGATTAACACAAAATCAACTCTTTTACTCTCCCGTTTTGACTGCACAGCTTTTGTTTGCATACTCACAAGCAGTTGGATTTAAGTGTCTAGAAACAAACAGTTTCAGGCAGAACCTGTTACTGCAAGGTTATCAAACCTCACCAAGGATAAAACTCAGGAGGGAACAGTGCCTGTATCCTTCTCCTGTGACACGGCCCACTCCAGTCCCAGCCCACAGGGACAGAGCAGAGCACCCAACTGCCACCAGAATCAGCTGCACCCTGCACACCAAACAACTGCAGCCCTCCTGCCTTACCTGGAGATTCTTCTTCCTATGGAACACAATGGATTTTGCCTTGACTTTTCTGTCCTTAATATCCACTTTGTTGCCACACAACACTATGGGGATATTTTCACATACTCGTACCAGATCTCTATGCCAGTTGGGGACATTCTTGTAGGTAACTCTTGATGTTACATCAAACATGATGATGGCACACTGAGCTGCAAGAGAAAGAAAGAACTTACACCTGGAGTAACTCAGGTTGTACCTGCCTGCAACACGGGATGGAGGAACCCAGAGATATCCCACATGAGGGTTCAACACCTGCATTAACTCTTCCCCCTCAGCATGAGAGCCCTGACAGCTCCTGCTCTGTCCACAGCCCCTGGCTGTGTCACTCCCATCTGTGCTGCCTGTGCCACACCAGCTTTTATTAATTCAGCTCCATCACTCAGGAACACACTGCTGCACCATGGGAATATACAGAAGCCAGCTTGGGTTTGCCCAAATATTTGGCAGAAATCAATTAAAACCTATTTAACTCATCTCAGACACACACTAATGAGTCTCTGAGGTGGGCTGAGAGCCTGTGGGCCACATCTCAGGACGCCCTTGTCCAGAATAAGGAACTCAGGAACACACTATAAAAACAAGATATAATAAAGACAGGCAGGTGAGTGAAGTAGCACAGGACAAGCAGAATTAAGGAATATTGTCTGCACTTTCTCTGAAAGACAGACTCAGGAGGTGTCCAGCTTCCTCACACTGTTGAAAATCTCAAGTTTCTGTGTTCCAAGCCCTTGCCTGAGCACAGCAAGACAGACAAAAATCTGCACTTAGTGAGGCACACATCTTCCCCCATCAACCCCCAAAGCCATCAGCAGTACCTGTCATTAAAGGTGCCCCAGCTCCATTAACACCCCGAAAAACAATTTATCATGTTCCCACATGAGCACACACTGTCTGGCAAAGGACATTCTCCTCTCTACATAAAGAGGTGGAAGGTTTCTATGCCAGCTCATCACTGCAGCCATACTGGCAGCTTCCAGCATGGCCAACAGGAGCAGGATGAAGGACTGAGCTCAGGGAGGTACAGAATTGTCTCCCACAGACCTTACCTTGGATGTAGTAGCCATCACGCAGGCCACCAAACTTCTCCTGGCCAGCTGTGTCCCATACATTAAATTTAATAGGGCCTCTGTTAGTATGGAACACCAGGGGATGGACTTCAACACCAAGTGTTGCTGGAAAATAACAAAAAGCAGCACGTTTAGAACTCATGGATTGTACTTCCACTGGTAAGACACTGGAGCTCAAACGTTTCCTCAGACATACCTACATACTTCTTTTCAAATTCACCAGTCAAGTGACGCTTTACAAATGTTGTTTTGCCAGTGCCACCATCGCCAACCAGGACAAGCTGAGGACAGAGAAAGGAAAAGAGTCAGAACAATGCATGTGGAGACATTTATCAGTCACTCCAGCACAAATACTATTTATTACTACAAAGAGCTCAGTTCCTACGAGGTGCTGTAAACACAGGACAGAACTCCCCATGAAGCAGCTCCCTGTGCTGGGAACCAACTTGTTAAGCCCATCCACCACACTGAGTCTTATCCAGCCCTTGTAGGGAAAACCTGCAGTGCACTGTGAATGTGGTTCTACTAAATCACTACAAGGGACTGAATGAAGCATGTTTAGGGCTTTCAACCTGAATAGAACCAGATCTGGAAAGGAAATGATCAAGACATCCACTGGAGATACCCATTGTTATCTCACAATTAAAGAGCCCAACAAAACCAAAAACCCACCAACATTTGCACCATGAACTGGAATACACTAGCCAAGCACTGCAGGAAACACAAGTAACAACCTTCAAGAAGCAGTCTTCAGGACTTGTGGCTGTTAGGATAACAAGAAACACCACCAACCCACCAGCCGTACAAAACACCAAAATATTCTCTTCTGGAACATTTGAACAATTAGCACATAACAGAAAGCAGGCTACTCTAATTCACTCCAAGCACCTTTTACAGAGCACTTCACTTCTTAAATTTAAAAGTCATCTGCAGACAAAGATCCATTAAAATTTATTAGACTAAACTTCAAATAGAACCGATCAACACAGTTTAACAGACTCTTCTTGTGCAACTTGTATGCAACACTACGATAAATGGCCCCATTTATTTGGGCCAGCACTTCGAAACTAAACCCACCATCCACGTCGGCACTCCGGAGTCGCCGGTGCTACTTCTCCAGGGAAAGGAAAAAGAACCCGAAAACCCCCAAACGCAAGCTGCGAGCCCGTCCCTTACCTTAAACTGCACTTGCGGCTCTCCTTGGGCGGCCATGCTGTGTCTGCGGGGGAAATGGCAGCGTGTGAGCACGGGGAGCGGCCCCGCCGGAAGGGGCCGTTTCCAGCCCGGCCGGGGCCTCCCGCCCGCGTGTGGCGGCACCGCGCGCGGTAATGGCGGCGGCGCCTCCGCCCGGCCCCGGCCCCCCGCGCCCCGCCCGGCCCGCGGCCTCCCAAGGGCGGCTGAGCCACGGCCGGCCGCGGCTCCTCTCAGGATCCGCCGACAGCGCTGCCAACCCGCCCGGAACCAGCGTGCCGCCGCTCAATGGGAGCCGCTGCCCGATCGGGAGAGGCCGCGGCGAGCCCTGCGGGGCAGCCGAGCGGGGCCCGCCCCGGCCGGGCCTCCCCGCGCACCGGGCCGGGCGCGCTCCCCGCCATCAGCCACCATGACTGAGCAGCGCCGCCTCCCCCTCCGGCTCGGGCCGCGGGAGCCCCGCTCACCGCCCCTCACCCCTCGCCCGCCCTTTCATCGCGGACCGAGCCGCGCACGGCCCCGGCCCTCCCGCCGCCCCGCTCCCGGGGGCGAAAATCCGCCACGCGCCTCGGCTCCCGCAGCCGCACCGCTCCCTCAGGCGCAGCCTCCCCTCCGACCGGCCCAGCCCATGCCGACCGCGAGCTAACGGCGACGGCCGCCCCCGCCGGTGGCGCTCCGCAGAGCGGCCGCTCGCGGCCCGGTGGCGGCGCGGCGCCGGGGAGCGGGCCCCGGGCCGGTACCTCTGCCGAGGCGGGTCCCGCTCCTCGCTCCGTGCCGGGCGCAGGGAAAATGGCGGAAGCGCCGTTCAAATACCCGGACGGCGACGCCGCGCGGCCGCGGGCGGGGGCGGGGCCTCCAGTCACGTGGGGCGCGGCGCGCGGGAGGCGGCGGGAGGCGGCGCCGAGCCGCGGCCGTGAGGGAGCGAGGCGGGAGCGGCGTGGGCACGGCGCCGGGCACCGCGCCGGCCTCACCGGGCACCGCAGCGGCCACCGCACCGGGCCTCACCGGCCACCGCACCGGCCGCACCGGGCACCGCACCGGGCCTCACCGGCCACCGCACGGCCAGCTGGTCAGAACGCCCGCCCAGCACGGCCTCCGAAACCGCCAAAGCGCATCACAGCCCCACATCCTCGTCAGCACCCCAGAGGTGGTGACTCCATCACCTCGCCGGGCACCCTCTGCCCATGTCTGACCACCTGAACAGCCCAAAAACCATCTCAAATATCTGAGCTGATTGTAGCCTTGAGCCTGGTCCTCAACAGCGGAAAAATGTTCTTAAATAATCTCAGCTGGTTCTAGGCTTGAGATTCTAGGCCTGTCCTCACTGGTGGGGTTCCAGAGGACTGGAAGCTGGGCAATGTCCATGCACAAAAGGGGTCGGAAGGAGGATCCTGGTAATTCCAGGCCAGTCAGCCGGGGGCTTTAATTGAACAGCTCTCAGTATGATGGGCTGTGGTCAAAGGGGCTTTCCTTCAATGTGCCTCATGACTGTGATTCTCCATTCTTCACACAAACTGAGCTACGTTCACTAGAGAGTGCAGTAATGAAAGCAAAAGTAGTTTTGTAAGCCTTGGATTTAGAATAGTTCTCCAAGATCTCAAAACTCCGTCCAAACATCAGTGGAAAAAAGTTGTTTGAAAACTGACTTTTGAAGAACGCACAAGTTTTGCATATGTCTGTAAATAACAACTTTATGGGTTCACTCTGATTTTTACCAGGTGTCTGGTATTTTTTTTTAATCCGGTATATTTCAATTACTTTTATTATCTTTGCAGCTGTCCCCACAATCTAAATAAACGATATGTTTTTACATATATCTGAATGAATGGAATTGACACAGAAAAAGTATTTCATGGCAGGTGATATATACAAACATAGTTTATTTCTTGTTGATTTCCTGACCTAGACACAAAATATACACAAAGCTTTACAAGAGTGGCTGGAGTGTGCCATAATTTTTGCTTATTTGATAGTGTAGTGCCAATCCAAATGTTGCGTGAGATTTTCTTGGAAAAATCACTGGCATGTTGAATTTGCCTTCCCTTTTTGAGATGAGTTGGGTTTGTGCGGTTTTCAGCATTTTTGCTGAGCGCCTCTAGGTGTCAGGATTATTTTTTCAGAACACGCAATTCATCTTTTATTTTTGTCAGCACAATGCTATCCTGGTAAAACTCTCACAAATTCTCCTTTTGACAAATAGGAATGTGTTTATAAATAGGAAGCCATAAAACCACATTAGTGGAGTTTGGCAGTTTTGAAGAATGTAAATACAGTGGAAAAAGCAATCTGTAACTGTGTATGTAACACCGTGCTTTAGTTATTTCTTAGTATTGTAACAAATTTATTAGTAAACTACTTTTTCTCTCCAAACTATCTAGCACTTTAATTTGGAATAATTAAAAATTCCATTATCATAGCATTTGAGCTCCTGGCAAACACTTATTTTATTGTTAAAAGGATTAATTACTACATGGAATCTAGTTTTTAGCATATGTTTTATCAGCATGTATAATTAGGCGTTCAGTTGAGAGGATGCACGGAACATCTGCTCCAGATAGCCCCATTCAGCAAAGGCAGAACACTTCAGCAGTGTTTGTTCGCTGCCTAAAAGATCAGAGTCCGTGACATCCGTAGGTGATCCGCAGAATAATTACTTTTAAAAGGCCTTTACATTTCCTCTATCTTAACTCGGGTCAACTGTGAACAAACTTAGTAAGTGTGACACAGGTAAATGCACAAAATAAAAGGCAGCAGTGTACAAAGTGTACGAAGTGGAGATGCAGATGAGGAGCGGTATAAAGGAGTACTGACTTCCACAGTCCAGCCATGCTCTCTTTCCCACAAACTCCCAGGCCTTTAAGACAAGGCTGTACCACTAAAAAATAACCAGATGGCACCTTTCTACGGCTCCTTCTCTCATGACAGTGTCCCACAATCGAGTTACAATTCCTCGTGGGCATGCCTCGTGGACGGGAATTCCCTGGTGCGGACCTGTGGTACCGCTCGGGCACCTGAGCTGTCCCGCACTGAGGATTTCTCTGCTGTGCCCCTCACACACATCCGCAGAACCCCGGAGCCCTTCGGCCTGGAGGGACTCCGGACACCCCGCCCAGTCAGTCACCTGGCGCAGGTGACACAGGGGCAGCTCCAGGCGGGCTCTGCATGTGTCCAGCCCGTTCCGCGACGGGGCCACACCGGCCGTGCCCCCGCCGCCCGCCCGCTGTGCCCGGTTCCTGCCCTCTGTGCCCGGTTCCTGCCCCATTTGCCCGTTCCGCTGTGCCCGCTCCCCGCCCGCTGTGCCCGATCCCCGCTCCCCGGTCCCCGCCCGCCGTACCCGCTGCCCAGTGCCCGCTCCCCGATTCTTGCTCCCCGCTGCCCGCCCTCGGTGCCCGATTCCCACTCCGCCGTGCCCGCTCCCCTCTCCCGGTGCCCGCTCCCCGCCCTCGTTGCCCGATTCCCGCTCCGCCGTGCCCGCTCCCCGGCGCCCGCCCGCCGTCCCCTCACGTCACGGCGCCGGGCGGTCCCGGGCCGGCCGTTCCCGCCCCGAGCCGGGCCTGCGCTCTGTGGCAGAGCTGTGGCGGAGCGGCGGGCGGGCCCCGCGGAAGCAGCGCGGAGGGCGGCGGGGCCGCACCGGGCGGCCGCGGGGATGAAGGACCGGCTGGCGGATCTGGCGGAGGTGCGGGGCCCGGGGGGCGCGGGGCCGCGGAGGAAGCGGGCGGGCGGGCGGGGAGCGGCGGCGGCGGTGGCCGGGGCCGGGAGGGGCCCGCTCCCGCCGGGATCCCCCCGGGCTGTGGAGCCGAGTTCCCCCCTGTGCCGTTTCTGGAGCGCTCCGCTTCTCCCCGGCCCCCGCGGGGCGGCTCGGGCGGCGCTGGATTCCACCGAATTCCACTGAATTCCACTGAATTCCCCCGGTAGTTCCGTGCCGGAGCCGCCCGGGCTGTAGCGCGGTGGGTTTGTCCGCCCGGCGGCTCTCGGGCCGTGATGCGGCAGGAAAGCGCTCTGCAAGCTTTATTTTCCGCGTGTTTACAAAATGGTAGCTGCCTCTGTTTATGGGCTCTTTTCGTTTCCCTGGTTCGTGCTTTGGAAACAGTATCCTAAAAAAGAAGGGAGAGTTTGGGGAGAGGAGCCATCAGTCTGTCTGCAACAGGATATGGTTTGGGTAAAATAAAAGGATGTTCGAGGGTTTTTGTTTTGGATTTGCTTTTTTTTTAATTTCCTGAAAAGAAATGGAAATGGAGAACACGCAGGAGTTCCTGTGATAGTTCCAGTACTGCACCTATGGATAGAAGTTGGGCTGCATTGAGCTGCGTTCAGGTCTGGGGCTCTTCCATCTTCTGGATCATGAAACACATTTTGGAAGCTCCATCTCCAGTGATGGAATTACCAGTCTCTTTGTTTTCCTCTCTGAAAGGATGAATTGGCATTGGAAAAGTTTTAGAACTATTAAATTACAGTTTCTCTACCAGGAATGATGTTTTGGAGCCGTGTCAAAAAAGCAGTGTCATTTCTTTCAGGTACACTTATTCCCTTTCCCTGTTTCTGAACGTGTCCAGGTTGTGGGAACTTGTGCCAAATTTCAGTGCTGGTGCACGCTTCCCAGAGAGAGGAAACAATGAATAGTGATCCACATTGGCTTTCTATTTATAATGCTGTACCTGTAGACTTAATCCTGTTCATGTTTCTGTAAATGGAAGAAACCAATTCCACACCCTGACACACCCCCCATTGACAGGGCTAAAAGTGTTTAATGCAGCTGTGCAGAGGCTTGTTTGAGCCAGCTTTAGTGACATCTGACATTTTAACATCTGAAAACATTACTGCAGCGGGCTGCTTTTGAAATCTGTATCAGCCAGTATCCCTGAAGTGCTTCGTGTGTTCATCACGGTCATTTGCACTGCCTGTAGAATTAATAAGTAGCTTAGAGACTTAAAAATTTTCTTCTAATCAAGAAAATAGTTAAACATGATGTGAAGGTGAAAGTTACTGAAGATCTAGTCCATGTTTCATCACAATTATGAGTGTGTAGTTGACCTGGAGTTTGTAAAGTTGCATGTCCAAGGGAGATGGATATTCCCATTTCCACGGACAACTCATTGGAGTAGCAGCTTCCATCTTACATCTTTATCTGAAATCTCAAAAATATAATGATTTTGTGGGTTTCCTTTCCTGGAATAAACACTTTGAACAGAGATGCTTGACACACAGATAAGATGCTCTAAAGAGGAATAGCGAGTCTGAAGGAATAATGTGTTAACACTTGTTTGCCTATTTTCCAAAGTGTTTGGGTTATTAATGTAGTTTCATTGTATTTCATTTGGCTAAATCACTAAGAGTAGAACACAGACATTGTGAGTTTCAAACAGGCCTAGGCCTGCAAAGTCTTCAGAAATAACAATACCTCGCCTCTTTTCCTGAACATGAGGATTTCATGGTGTTCCTGTGGTTGTGCCTCACCTGTCAGTTCCCTCAGAGCTGCTGTGGGACACAAGGGCTTTGAAAGATCCCAGCCTGCAGTTTTAACTGAGCACACGACTGCCTTCAGCAGAAGTGCTCATTTCCCCTGTCCTCATCTGTGTGTCCCTGGATTTTACTGGGCAGCAAGCAAAGTATTTTCTCGTTAGTTTTTCCTCGATCATTAAATGCTGCCTATCAATGTTTGTGGTTCATTAACATATCATTAACATAACTGTCAGATTTTTTTGTTAATACGTTGTGTTTAGGCGGTTTAACAGGTGCTGGAGAAAGATTATTTAGCCTTCATATAATGCTGCTTCCTCTTGTTTTCTTAGCTTGAAGAAGTTTTGTAAAGTATGTCCTTTTTCAGAAGACAGCAACCATAATTGTATTTTTTCAGCTTCAGGAGGGTGTCGTTTCTAAATTACTCTAAGCAGGCCCGAATGAACTTCTTTAAGCTGTTTGAATTGTCCTTTAATACAATTAATGGGACAATTGAGCAAATCCCAGACTGGTTTTAGTTATTTTGAGCACTAATAAGTGTAAGATTAAAAGGTTCTCTGATCCAATACACTTTTTCCAGCAGTGGTTTATAGTAGGTGTTCAGGAAAGAAGAAAATGAGTAGTACATAGCTATGATTGCAAAATGTGCTCACAGTGGTTTGCTGCTCTCAGATCCAAGTCCATCTAAGATGGCCCTAAAAGAGCTGTGCAGGCCATGTTTCCATGTTCAGACATTCAGGTGAGCGCATTTAGCTAGCTCCAGGTGGTACAAACAGATGTCCTTTGAAAGGTCTGGTAATAAAACTTATTCATACTTTCTTTTTGTTGTTCAGTCGTTTCAGAACAGGGTTAGATGTCAAGCTCTGCTCAAGCAGAGTGCTGCTTTAGATCTCATGTTTGGGGTGCATTGTCCATATGGCTCCAGAATTTCTCCCTTGGGACATGCTGGAGTGGACGCAGACCTATCTACTGGAATCCATTTTTCATGTTTGGTTGGTGAATCATTTAAAACACTTGATTTTTATATTTCTTTACTCTTGAGTGTTGATGAAGATCTGTTGCACATAATCTTAGAAAAAGGACTAATACATAGCAATCTGTAAGTTCGTATTTAACTGCAGCTTTTTAAAGCAAGGACCTGTAATTTGAACAGAGCTGCATTGATTTCTGAGCCATTTCTTGGACAGTCACTCAGTGCCCCCAGAACTGTTCAGGAGCAGGGGAAAACCCACAAAGGCGCAGGGGTTAGAACTGTTGGAGTTGGGTGGTACGGAAACAAGCACCAAGCGAGGCTTTGCAGCAGGAGGAAAACACGATGTTGTTTTTCCCTGAGTCAGCCTGTGACGTGAGGCTTCCTTGGGGCCTGGAGCTGCTGAGGATGGGCTGTGTGCCTGTGTGCATGGCAGTGAGGGATCCATCTGCTGTGTGCAGTGCTGCTGCTGACAGCGGGTTAATGATTGACCTGCCCGGGCTGCCTCTGCCCTCCTGGGCCCTCGGCAAGCCCTGCTGGGCTGCACCAGGGTTCTGGGCACACCAGTGCTCTCAGAACACTCTGCGAGGTGCTCCTGGGGGCTGGTTCCCTGGGAGAATGGTCAGTTCTGATCCCTGCAGCCTGCCAGAGCAACACACGTGATCTGCGCCGAGAAACAGCCAACCTTGGATGGAATTTCAAGGGCAAGTAATGGTCACGTTTTTCAGTCAAAAGCTGTTTCCAGTTTCAAAGGTCAGTGATTACTGAGATATCTCCAGCCTGACTCATTTCTGCAATTCTGTAAGGTAGTGGAAGTGACAGAACTTTGATAAACCATCAGGACAGCCTTTCTAGGAGCTGAGGAATGATATTGTGAGGATATCTGTCGTTTAACCCTGCTGGCAGTGAAAGCAGCACATGGCTGCTCCCTCGCTCGCCCTGGTGGGATGGGGCAGAGCTCCAGGAGTGAGAAAACCCATGGATTGAGAATAAAGGCAGTTTAATTGGTAAAGCAAAAGCTGCACTCAAGCAAATTAAAAAAAAAAAAGGAATTCCTTCGTACTTTCAATGGGCAGGCAGGGGTGGACCATTCCCAGAAAAGCAGAACTGTCACACATGACAGTGAAGTCTTGGGAAGACAAAATGCCCTAACACCAAAGGTGCCCCCCTTCCTTCTTGCTTCAGCTTCATACACTGAGCATAATGCCTTGTGCTCTGCCATGTCCCTCGTGTCACCTGCTGTCGTGACAGCTGCTCTATCTGTGCCCTGACTGTGCCCAGGGCAGAAAAGGCCCTGACTGTAGGTGCCATAACTGAGACATCCCTGTGCCATCAGCATCCCAAACACAGCCCGTGCCAGCTGCTGTGAAGGGAGTTAATTCTGTCCCAGCCAAAGCAGCACAAACTCCTGGCAGGGCTGGATGTATTTTATAGGTCTCTGAACGTTTGTGGAGCTGTAAGTCCCAGACTTTGGGTCCCAAGGTCAAGGTATGAGCTGCAAACAGACTTTATTAGATTGCTCTTGGCATTGACGTGAAACCTTTTATCAGCTTTTTGTGATACTGCTTGGATTGGGGAGGTGAAGTCCAGGGAGAGCAGAATGTTTCTGCTACACTGATAAAAGTGAGTTCTTGGTCAGTTGTGTGCTCAAGAGGAACAAAAGCACATCAGTGGAAGACAGTCAGCAAATGAGCTGTGTTTTAGGTAAGAGACGATTTAAGAATGTAGAGAACAGAGGTTGACAAACTTCTCAGGTGTCTCAAGTGCCGATGACTGGGGTAGGCTCTCCATAAATCCTTCAACAAGTTGTAGGGAGCAAATGGGTCTGTCAGTGGTATCACTGCAGCCGAGTAGGAGAGTGAGATACGCGTGGCCCAGGCTGTGGGCTGGGGAGTCATGATCAGCTGCCTCCCAGCTGAGCATCTCCGTGCACATTTCTGAGTCACAGTCCTGTCTTTCATTCATTTGGGAGTCACTCAGCTGTTACTTGGTTTACAAAGGTCTGATCAAACTAGAAGCTGATGTTCTGAATCTCTCAGTAGATGGTGTTTTCATTATTTTTATTTGAAATAGCTGAATACATGCTATGAACAAGCAGAAAAATTATTCTTTACTTGGTAAATAAAAACAGGAAGCGTTCTTTTGCATAGATGATGAAATTAAATGTCTTTGAAATATAGCTGCTTCTTAAATATTAACTTAGGGCTTGTGGCTTAGTAGCAGTGCAGTCTTGGGAAGGGTGAAGTTCTGTGTGACTTCCTCCCTTATTTGTGTTAAGCAAGACTGTTAATTGATGGCAATCTGGAAGGACAGATAATCGGAGTTGTAGCATTATCTCCCCAAAATGAGTAACTTATCCAGTCCCCAGTGACACCCAGCACTGGGTGGTTGGTCCAGCAGGGCGGTGACATCTCCCTTCCAGGATTTCTCTTGAGCAAAATCCCAACGTGCTGCCCTGGGGCTCTGTGCATTCCCTGAGTCTGCAGGGGAGGAATTGGCACCAAGGCTGGAACCTCTCCCCAAGGCTTGGGCTGGATCTTAATTGACACTCTCTTCTTTATAAGATAACAGCAGTGGTTGACACTGGATTAAATTGCAGAATTGGCATGCAAACAATGCATATCTCACGTAATTTAATAAAAGCAGAACCAAACTTCTTGGGTAATAGGAACAGAGGTTCGGAGCAGAAAGTGGGTGTTAGAGGATCAGATAGCCTTGTAAGGGAAAAAAAGATGTCTTAATGACAATTATCTTGTGGGGGTTTTTTTTCTAACAGATAACCCATTGACTGTGTGTTAAGGGTAATATTTTGTTCCAATTTTGATTCAGTGCACTTCAAACAGTCTGTGCTCCACGGAGGGAATTAAAGAAGATGAGCTTGAACTCTTTGCCTTGACGTGATCGTGTTAATTGTGATAAGGATGGAGGATCTGTGGATTGCAGGGGGCTGGCTGGGCTGGGGCTGTGCCCGGGGTGTGGCACAGCCCTGGGTCTTATCAGCTCTGTCGTGTATTTCCACTTGAGGAGACACTAGTTAGGGCTGCCCTGGAGTGGGGTGGCAGCCCTGGAGGGCAGCAGCAGCGGTGGGTGGGTTTGTTCTGGCTGCCAGGAGGTGCTGGCCCTGCTCCATCCCCAGCTCTCAGCACCTCTGTGCCGTTTCCCTCCTCTGTAGTGGTCACTTGGCTCTCCGTGGCCTCTCTGCCCGTTTGTTTTTGGATTGTAGTCCTGGGAAAGGGAAACTCGTTTGGCTTTGCAGACTCCTGGTGAACACGTGTGTGCTGGTGACAGGAGTTGTGGCTTCTCCAGAGCACTGTCCTGGGGTGATTTCACAGATCAGTGTTTGTTGTCTTTTACAGTATAAAGGAAATGAGGATGGGGAGACAGTTATCATCGAAAAAGACCATTTTATGGATGACTTTTTCCAACAGGTAAAGTTCCAGTTTTCACCATGGATTAAAGACTGACCGTTTTCTCTCTGTGCCTTTTAATTTCAGTAAGGAGGTTTAACAGGGTTTGTAGTATGGTTTGTAATTGTGTGCCAAAACAAATGTTGGTAATGCTTTATTAACTTATTTCAGGGTATTTTCTGTATTTGTTGCAGAGAAATGTTTTTAATTCCCTATCAACAAGAATTTGCTAATTGAATTTTAAAACATTTGTTTATCAGGAATATTAGCACTTAAGTTTTTGGCCATTCAGAATATATTTGCTATTAACAATACAGGGTTTAGTTTAAAAAAGTAATTACAGACAGTTTAAATGTTGACATTTCTGCTGGGATGTCTTTCTCTGCTACTTACAGATGAAATAGTTTGGATTTTATTGACAGGGTTTATTTTTTCTTTTCAAAAAATATTGGTCCTAAATTATTCTAATGTCTTCTTTGCCATATTTCTCTTCCTCTAGGTTGAGGAAATCAGAAATAATATAGCAAAAATAGCACAAAATGTGGAAGAAGTGAAGAAGCAGCACAGCATTATCCTGTCAGCACCAAATCCTGAAGGAAGTGAGTAATAATTTTTAAGATGTCACATAAGTGTGACTAGATATTCTGAAATATTGTTTGGTTTTATTTAGTTGTCCATAGGAATAGAACTTCAGGTGTTCAGAATGCAAAATGTAACACTAAGTAAATAGTTTCATTTTTAATATTGAATTAATACTTTAATTTGTTTATTTGGTCCTTTTTTTAAGTCTCATTTGTAAAAATCTGCATTCAGAATGTTTCTTGCATCATCCAAACCTTTCCTAGACCAGAACTCGGTTTAGTATGGTGTTTTTCCTTCAGAAACGGAGAGGTTACTTACGTTTCTTCTGGTGTGTGAAAATGCTGAAGTTGTCACTGGGGCTTGTACTGTCAGCTCTTTGTTCCTCAGTGTGGCCAGGCTCCTGTGTGCCAGCAGGGCCAGCTGCTGCTGCTGCTGCACAGCTTCACTTCCATCTGCAGCCCTGTCTTTAGGGGCTTTGACCCCAGAGCTGGAAGTGAAGTTGTGTTTTCTGAGCAGAGAACTGGCAACTTCAGGGAACTCGCCCAGAGCTGTGGGACCTTCCCTGTTCCCAGCTCTTGGTGGCTCCAGGCACGGCTGTGCAGGGCAGGGCTCAGAGAAAAGGGAAGAAAAGATGCTGAGGGAGTCTTTGTTTGGATGTTGCAATGCTGCCTTAACATTTCTCTTGGTGGAAACTGACCTTGGGCTGTTATTTCATCCTGTCCTGTTTTCCTTGGCGTGTGTTTGTGTCCCTACAGCTGATTTTTCAGGCTGCCTCTCTCAGTGGGTCTCAGGTTTAGTCAGGGTTCATCTGAATGTTTAAATGGCAGTGAGCAGTGTGTGTTTTTGTGTGTGTTTGTGTGTGTTTCTGTGTTTTTGTGTGTGTTTCTGTGTGTGTTTTTGTGTGTGGGGTGCTCTCAGTGAGCCCTGGGATGTAGCAAAACTCTCCATGGGTGCCCTTGGTGGAATCCCCCAGAATGTCTGAGTGTTACAGGAGTGCACACATGGTGCACACACTCTGGGAAAAAGGGGAGATAAATCTGTGTTTTCACCTGGACTTGAAACTCAGCAGCATTTAACTTTTGACTAGCAAATTAACATTACCCTGAAGCCTGGTTTAGTTGAAGATTTGGTAATAATAACATTTCCCAGGTGTAAGCCTGTCATAAGAAGCAAGAACCTGATGACTGCTGTTATAAAAACAGTATTTAAAGTACTTAGGAGGAGAATAAACTTCAACTCTGCATAGCTGTACTGAATAAAATTCTGAGATTGCAAGGTAGATTCGTACACTCTTGTTGACTTACTGGTATCAATCATTAATGGTTCATTTTAAAGGAACGAAGGAAGAACTTGAAGAACTAAATGAGGAAATAAAGAAGATTGCTAATAAAATCCGTGCCAGGCTAAAGGGTAAGTTGTGAGAACAAATAAAACTCCTTGCTTTCAGAAATAACCTAGAGAATGACAGTGCAAAGTGATTCCTCCACATAGAAATGTCTTCTGCAACTGAAGTGCTTTTTTGGGGGATGATATTTTGGAAGAAGATTAACTGCAAAATGATTCCTTTTAAATTTTTCCCAGTGTAATAGACAGTAGTGTCACTCTGTTAAGAGTATGACTGAAGCAGTTGCTGTGTTCAAAAATCTCTAGCAATTATCAAAATCAGTGTAAATTTTTACTTATATGTCACTGCCACCCCTCTGCCCTGAAATGTTACAGGTTTCTGGGGAACTTGTACCTTTAAAGAGTAACAATAACATTTACAAAGTAATGGAGCAGTGAAATAACTGCCATTGACTCAGTGCTCCTGTCTCGTTGTCAGCTATTGAGCAGAGTTTTGATCAGGGTGAAAATGCCAACCGGACATCAGTGGACGTCAGGATCAGGAAAACACAGGTAGGTCCCTCCAGCCCAGAGCAAATCCGTGATCCTGGTGAAGGGGAGAAGGAGTTTAACTGTTCTGGGCTCATCTCAGAACTCCTGTGGTGCTCTGGGGGGCTGTGAGCGCCACTGAGAGTTGTTGTGCAGACAGAAATGGCCCTCTCTGATGCACCTCTCTGTCCCTGTCTGTCCCCATGTCTGTCCCTCTCTGATGGCCCTTTCTGTCCTCGTCTGTCCCCTCTCTGCCCCTCTCTGTCCCCATCTCTCCCCTCTGTTTCTGTGTCCCCCTGTCTGTCCCTCTCTGTACCTGTCTGTCCCCTTTGTCCCGTGTCCCATTGTGTGTCCCCTCTCTGTCCCATGTCCCTGTCTCTCCCCTCTGTCCCTGTCTGTCCCCATGTCCCCCTGTGTCCCCCTGTCTGTCCCCTCTGTCCCCCGTGTGTCGCCCGTCCCTGTCCCCAGCACTCGGTGCTGGCACACAAGTTTGTGGAGGTGATGACGGAGTACAACGAGACGCAGACGCTGTTCCGGGAGCGCAGCAAGGGCCGCATCCAGAGGCAGCTGGAGATCAGTGAGTGTCCCCTGGGCTTTGCCACCGCACAGACCCCTCACTGGCACTGCCTCCCTTGCTCCCCAGCCATCAAACGGCTTCTGAGATCTTGGACAGCAGCTCAGAGGGCCTGAGGGAAGAGAAACAATTTTACTGCAGGACACAGACTCCTTGATATTACTCTTTTTAGGACAGCTGTAAAGAAAAGAGAGAAAACTCAATTATTTCCTTTAGCTAGAAAATTGTTAAAGAAATTATCTTTTTCCTTTGCTTCATTTACTTCCAATGTTGCAACTTTAAATGAGGCATCGAGAAAAGCTGCATTCTGAAACAGCGAGGGTTATTAAAAGCCACTCCAAAATTAACATGCCTGACAGGATAACAGCTCTTTTTATGTGGTCCCATTTTTGTCTACAGGGACACTTGGTAAATTCATCTGGCATAAAATCAGTGCTGCTGTTATATGGCTTTAATCATTTGTTGACTGACTCACATATGACTTGCTTCCAATTCATTATTAGGAGTATTCTCTAATAGTATTCTGACCAGGATTCTTCATGGTAGTTTTAAATCTACATTTGTTTTCTGATTATTACTCGATACTTTCTGGATTTTGTTATATGCAGAATGGCCCTTGGTAGTGGCCGAACACTGCAGGGTTTTATCCTGCAAAATCTCAATGCAGGAATTGTCTTTGAATTGTCATCCTTCTGGATGGCAGAATGTTATGTTCAATACTGAATGAGGGATGCTATGTGAGGTCCTGTTGTTTTTATCCTAGCTGGAAAGACCACCACTGATGAGGAGCTGGAAGAAATGTTAGAGAGTGGCAACCCTTCCATTTTCACCTCTGACGTACGTATCTCTGGGCCAGCTGTGTCTCCTCTGTCATGCTGCTCCTGCCCTTGACAGGTGTGTTGGCACTTAGGGGTGTCCCTGTGTCTGTCCCTCCTCCCCAGATCATTTCAGACTCCCAGATCACCAGGCAGGCCCTGAACGAGATCGAGTCTCGCCACAAGGACATCATGAAGCTGGAGTCCAGCATCCGGGAGCTGCACGAGATGTTCATGGACATGGCAATGTTTGTGGAGACTCAGGTGGGTGAGCCAGTTCAGACACATCTCTGGGCTGGGGGTTCTTTCCTCACTCTTCCCCTCTGCATCCTGCACAGGCAGTTGGTTATATTCAGCTAGTGCAGATTTAGTGATTCTGGACCGTGATTGGAACGTATGGAAGTTAATCTCTGGAGGTTTTTGTTTTGTTGTGGACAAATTCAGCATCTCAATGTCCTTATGCTTTCAATAACTGACCACAGACTTGCCTTCCAGTCAGTGTATTTAATATTTTCTTCAATGTGATTAACTGCAATATGCTGGAACGTCTTTGTGCCTGTTTAAGTAAGAAAAGCTATCTTGTGGAACACTGTTAATGCCTTGGGGATTTTGGAATCTCAGGCACAGTGGAGGAACAGGTGTCAGCAAGGCTGTGTGCACCTTGCACTGCCTGCAGGAGTGCAATTCTGTGCTCACCAACAGGAGTGTAATGGGCTTGACAAGTGCTTCAAGTCATCTCCGTATTCATAAGCTTTGTCTTGACATGTCCATAAACCTGTTCTATTTTTAGTCTGTAGATACCAATTATCCAACAAAAGTATTTTTAACTTTGATTTAAATTGGTTTGACTTCTGCAGGAGAGTGAAAAGAGTAGTGTTAGAAGAGAAACTTGCCTGAAAAGCAAGTTAGAGAGACTTGCCTGGATTTTGTAATTGGGTTTTGTTCTAGAAGTCCTTTCTTGCTTTGATATTAAATATACCAAGAGAAGTTGGTAGCAGGTTTCTTGTGAATTACACACAACAGAAGTTACTTGTGCATCACTCTGTAATGCTTTGCTGTTTACTGCTGCTGGTTATTCCTTCTGATGGACAGAGACACAGGTAACTGACTGACTGTCGTTTTTCACCAATCCTCCATTTCATTGCCAAGTGTCATTCCTCATAGTTAATTTGGATTTGCCATGCCCCGACATCCCAATCCCTGAGCTCTGGGGACCTGACCTGTGTGTTTCCTAGACGGCTGTTGGGGTTTGTGTGGCAATGGTCAGTGTCCTTGTCCCCTGGGGACACAGCAGGGGTTTCTGACCCTGGGAGTGTCCCTCCAGCCTGGGCTGTTACATCATCCTTCCCACACAAGGGACATTTGCAGGTGTCAGTTCTGTTCCTGCACAAGGAGGAATTGTCCTGCCCTGCTCATGAGCATCCCTTGTGTGGTGAGAGCTGGGAGCCCCTGCTTCTCATTCCCCTTCTGCTCTACATGCCAAAGCACAGCAAATGCCACCCCCAGTATGTGCACCCTTGGTTTGTGGAAGTAATTCTTGGTGTTCTTTCTTTGAGATCCATGGGATAAAGATCCATGCACTCCAGTAATGTGGTTTTCCTTCCAAATTTCGTTCTAAGGGTGAAATGATCAACAACATAGAGAAGAACGTGATGAATGCGACAGATTACGTGGAACATGCGAAAGAGGAGACAAAAAAGGCAGTTAAATACCAGAGCAAAGCACGCAGGGTATGTTGTCTTTCTGTGATTGTGCTGGGCAATGTTTTAATGTAGCACAGGGACATTTCCAATGGGAATTCCAATTATTTTGCTGTAGTTAATATTGAAAATTTATAATACCAATAGAGGACAGGCACTTCTTGGACTATGAGAGCAGATCAGCAGCTCATGCACAGCTAAGGGCGTGTTCACACTTTTCCACTCACAGCTGCCATTACAGACTGTAAAAACCCCAAAAGAGGAATTAATGTATTATTCCAGTGGATAAATTCACATGTTTTTCTTACCAGCTTTCTCAATACCTTTAATTATTCAGATTCTAAATAACCTTAAAAGTTTTTGGCTGTTTATCACAAGTAAATTTACCTGGACTTAAAGCCGTGAAATCTATTTTCCTAGCAGGCAAAATAAAAGTGCTTTTGCTGAAATAGGCTTATTTTTTTTAAATTCCGCTTGTAAATTTTAGTTTTACAGATAAATTAGGGGGCTCTTCCCTCTGGAAAGGGTGTGTATTGTGCCATGACACTGAATTTGTGCAGGACTGGAGTTCAAAGGAATGTTCCAGCACTTTCCATGGCACTTGTTTTGTTTCAGTGGCTTTCTTCCCATCAGACACCAAATAATATATTCTGATATCAGACTACTGAGTAGTTTATTTTTGCATTCTCATTTCCCCTTTTGCTGTGCTGTGCAATTGAGTGAGGCTCGTTATGGTGAGCTGGGTTTGAGGGAATAATTCATTTTCGTAGCTAGAGATCTACACAGAGATAACACGCCTGATCCTTTACAAAAGATCTTTTCAGAGGGGTTAAAAGAGCCACTTAATATGTATGTAAATGGTGCCTGTATCATCTCTGATAACTGTATAGGCATTAATCACATGAATTTACCTGCTTAAAAATGTCAATTCTTACATTTGCAAGATTATACAGATTAATTTATCTCAATTCAAGAATATGGGGGGCTTAAATAAAAGTGCTTCTGGATCTAAAAACTACTTGAAAATTTGAAAATAAATGCAAGTCTTAATGTGCTTAATATTAATCATACCTTGTTTTTTGACAGAAAATGTGGATAATTATCATTGTGTCAGTGGTGTTGATTGCCATAGTAGCTCTAATTATTGGTTTGTCTGTGGGTATTCGGTGATGCTTGGATAACCTCAGCATGCATGGCTTCCTGCCACTGTGGCAGTAAGTAACTAATCAACTAATTTGGCTCTTCTTCTCTCTGTGTTCTTCTACTCACCCTTTACTGTGTGCCCGGGGCCCTGGGGAGGGCTGGGTGACGTGGTGGCCCTGCTCCCTGTGCCCCTGGCAGGTCCTGTGTGTGAATATTGCACATTGATCCTGCTCCCTGTGCCCCTGGCAGGTCCTGTGTGTGAATATTGCACACTGATCCTGCTCCCTGTGCCCCTGGCAGGTCCTGTGTGTGAATATTGAACAGTGGCCCTGCTCCCTGTGCCCCTGGCAGGTCCTGTGTGTGAATACTGCAGTGGCCCTGCTCCCTGTGCCCCTGGCAGGTCCTGTCTGTGACAGTTCCTGTGTGTTCCTGGTGTGTGTGCTGTGGCTGATGGGGACACTGATGTGTGCCCAGTGACCTGCCCAGGGCACACGGAGCAGCCCCGGCCTCTCCCGGCCCCAGGAGGTGGCACAAACAGCCCCGGGCTGGCTCCCAGCTCCTGGAATTGCTGTTTTTATGCTGAGAGTTCACATCAGCAAACAACATGCAATACTGAGTACACTTGGAACTTTGTCCAGTGGGGGGTTTAAGTAGAGTTTTTAAAAAGTGGATGTATGCAGCCATGAAGTTGGCTATTTATTTATAAATAAATACCATTTATTAATTTTGGACTAAATGAAACAGTGGGAGATAGCAATGTGTTTAGGCCATGAGATTTCTTTCAGTGTTCATGTTTCTGCTGTAGTGAAGTCCCATTTCCAGACAATGCTTATCCAGGCCATGTGGGCAATAGCAGTTAATGTCTCTGAATGCAGCAGAAATGCAGATTTTAACGTGCAGTGTCTTCGGGCTCCACACAGAACACCAGGAGCAGGTGCCAGTTCAGACAGCTCATCAGAAATCCACATTTCTGTACTAACACCCTTTTAACATCTAAGTTTTTGTTTTGGAGGTTCTTCTCACTCTGGTTTGTGGGCAGGGAGCAGAATTGTCCTGCAGTCAGAAGTACCTGACCCAGAGTCACACCTCGAGGCATTTACACAGAACCATCTCTCCTTCTTTAACCCTGGCAGCTCCTCTGAGCTCTTACCTGCACAGTGTTTTTACTGACCCTCTGCTGACTCCCACCAAGGGTGCAGATGTAAAGGTCTGGGCAGGCTGCAAATATTTATCCAAAGAGGGTGGCAGTGAGCAGTTTCTTAGACTTGACCTACATCTGTTCCTAATGATGTTTACAGAAGTTGGGCAGGAGTAATAACCATTATTGTGTAAAGGAAAGCAGAGGAATGTTGCACAGATGGTTCTGTCTGGTGGCTGTGGTTACATGTATGTTAGAAACAGAAGAGGAAATCAGAGCAGTGATTGCTCCTCAGAAAGTCCCAGCACTCAGCCTGGGTCAGTATTACTGAGGCTCTGAATATATTGAAACAATTCTGTCTCTGGCAAAGTGTTTCAGTCTTAACTTTTCTTTCTTTTCCCTGCAGAAATTGATGTTCATAATAATATGTGTAACTGTATTGCTTCTGATACTTGGAATTATCCTAGCAACAACTCTGTCCTAGCAAGCACATTCCAAGAGTTACCAGCCTTCAGGAACTCCAAAACATCTGCAGCAAAACCAAACCTTTTCCACAGATGTTGCCTTACGCTGGCCCACGATGATGACCTGGCACTAATGGTTAAAAATGAAAACAAAATCACTCGCAATGTTTACTGCTAGATGGAGATCAGGATGTATTGGGGTGTGTGTGGATTGTGCATCAGACACCAGACACTTGTGAGACTGAAACTTTGTTTTGAACTGAGGTAACTTAGGGTTTTTTCACATCTCAGTGTTACAGTTGAAATAGGGAGTTGAGAGACTATTGAGTTTTGCCTGTTTGGCTTTTTTTCCTATTGCTAACCTGACTCTAATCATGACTTTCAGTACCTTGCCAGTGCTGCCTTTGTTGGCACTCTTGTGAATATTTTTATGAGATGTAGCCTTGTGTTTAAGTGTATTAATTATTTAGTCACCTTAACCTATTTAAACTTCATGCTTTTTCTCCAACAAGTGCTAAAATATTTTATCCTGAAGAGACAACTCATTTAACTGCCTAGTGCATTACACTTGAGAAGAAAAACAAAAAAAAGCTTTTTTTACACTTGCCAGGTTTTTTATTTTTCCTTTCAAGGTTAACTGCTTTAAATACTTCCTTTGTGGTTAATAAAAGTTTAGTTGCAACATTTCTGGTAAAAGCTCTGAAATGCTGAATTTGCACTTGAGCAGGTAATTCCACAGGTAATTCTTGTGCAGAGGAGACTGATGGATCAGTTTAGCCTTATTGCTCACCTGAATATGATAGAAATGAATTTAAAAAGCCAAATCAAGTTTTGTTGTTCTGGAGTTTGCTAACGTTGACGTGTGAGTACAGCACGTGGGGATGAGATCCCCCAGGAGAGTGTGAGACAACACAGACTAAGACACTGATTTGTTACAAGCCCGTGTGCTGTGACATGTGTGAAGTGTTTTGGGGGGATTAATGCCTGTGTGGTGCCAGCCTGCACGGCCTGAGAGCTTCAGAGAGCCCAAATGTACCCAAACAACTGCATTTCATGTTACAGGTTATTTTTGTATTTTTGTGTGTAAAGTATTTGTAACTTGGGGTTGTGACTCCTCATTGTTTAAGCATATCCGTGTAGATATGTAGATACATTTACACTCTCAGAGAAACAGGGGAGAGGATCATTTGTGCCTTTTTAAACACAGTCTAAAACTACACTCATCAATGTTCTCACATATTCAGCTCTCATGTTGGCTGCAGTAACTCAGTCCTACATGTTTAGAGTCCTTAAACTTAGGTTTTGTTGAAAGTGTCTGAGATCAAAGTTACTCAGTGTGAGAATTCAGACTTCACAGAATTCAGCAAAGTTTACAACTTCTATTGTATGTATGAATATTCCTGCTTTGCTGTCCAGGTATACTGTGAATATGCTGGAGCTATTCAGATGTCAAACATGTTTAAAAAAGAAAACAAATGTTGTTATTATTGTTATTATTGGTCTCTTTACAAGTCAGCCATAAAGAAGTCGCTTGAAAAATTCGACTTCAGTAATGAACAAATTTCTTTTACCTCTGAGTCCAGAATGCTCACTGATGTTTGTGAGGAAGTTTACATGCAGAGTAAGGAAGGATTGGTTGCCTTAATGCTCATTCTAGGTAAATATTTTTTATTCTGTAGTTTTCTAGATTTTTATCAGTAAATATTATTTATACAGATATGCGAATTAGAGGGGGAAAAGTCACTCCTGCTGTTTACCAGCTGGTCACGTAAACTGACCCTCAGAACCCTGTCATGTTGAGGTTTTCTCTCTGTAATGCAGTGATCTGCCCATCAAGACCAGAAATTTGAATAGGCTACTCCACAGTTTTTAGTTCTTGTTGAACAGCTGCCTCAGTGAGTTTGTTTTCCAGCAAAACAGACCTTTTCACATGAACCTCTTTGTTTGGTTCATACTGGAGGGGGGTCAATCTCTAACCTATGCACTAATAAACTCATCCAAGCCAGTCTCCTGTGTCTGTTTGTGTCCGTGGGGTCACTGTGGCCCTTGGGAATGTCCCACAAGTGTTTGAGTGGGGCTGGTGGGTTTTTGTAAACTTCCATCAAACACAGGGGAAGGTGTTGTCTTTCCTGCAGCTTTTTACTGAAAAGGGTGTACAGATAATGAGGAAAACAATGGGATTTGTTAATTTAAGGTGTGCTTGTGGGGGAGTTTTTTTGAGAACTGTTGAGGTAAGAAACCCCAAGGTTTCATTTCTCTCTTCATACAGAAATAATTTGTGACAACTCCTGAACAGTCTGACAGCAGTGGGGGTTTGAGGTTTGATACCAAAGCACTTAGAAAATGCCCAGTTAATGACTGCAGTCACTAAAAGGAATGTGTTACATGGCTGGAGTCTGTGGCAGTTTTGTACAATTGGTCCCCTGATCTCAATCAGCATTTCCCCCTGCACAGGTTTCCGGGGGTTCCAGTAGCATTTCCCACCCCCCAGGAATTTGGCCACGATGCAGATGATGAGCACTGGGCAGGGTGTGACCTGGCAGGTTGGCTCTCCGTGTCCCTGATCCACACCAGGCTGCTGGGCAGGAGGGTGCTGACCCTTAGGGCATGGCTGGGCTCTGCTTTTACTTTATTTTGGGGTTTTATGTTGAGCAAGTGGAAAGCAAAGCCCTTGAATGCTGCCAGTGGGGCAGACAAAGCCATTTCAGCCTGGGCTCCCTCAGCTCTGTGCTCTTACTGCTGCACATTTCACTGGGATGGGAAGGCTCTCACAAAACACAATTAATTCTAATTGTACAATTCTAATTGTGCTCTTGCAGGCCTTCCCTGGGATTTCTGATTTAAGCACAGCTACCAGTCTGGACCCGAGTCTGGGGAAAAGCTCTGAGACCTGAGGAGTATTTAGTGAGAGCAATTAACATCAACTTAAAGCTTGAGAGAAAATCCCATTGCTGCCAGCTGCAGCTCAGGGCCCAGAGCTCTGCCCTCTGAGCTCGGGGACAGAGGGAATTTGGGGTGTTTGGGGCAGGTCCTGGGCAGGTCTGTGTCCCACAGGGGGTTTGGGATGGTTTGGGGCAGTTCTGTGTCCCACAGGGGGTTTGGGGTGCTTTGGGGCAGTTCTTGGTGCAGTTCTGTGTTTCAAATGCTGATTTTTCCTGCTGTGCCCTTTCCCTCTCAGGGTTGGGTGGTTGCTGACTTGCTCTGCAGAGATGCTGTTTTCCCCTTGCTGCTTAATTTCTTTAATGAATTTCTGGAAAAGGCCTTTTAACAGCCCAGGCTGGGAAGTCTCAGCCTTCTGCAGCGCTCCAGACTGACTTGGGACCTGACCAGGAAAATATTTGTCACTTTTTTTATGCCATTACTTTAATTACTGGCAGTACTGACACAATGCTGTTAAAAAAAAGATATTTTTCCAAATGCAGACATTGTCAGCTGTTGAACCATCTAGATGTGGTCTCAGATTTTCTGCCCATTTCTTATCCTGCCCTGGCTTTCCTTTGGTTTAGGCTGTGGTTTTAGAGGTGTGATTTCTTTTAACAGGGGCTCTGCCCATGGTGTAGCAGTGCAGGGAATGGCAGCCTGTGGTTGCTGCAGAGGGACTTCATCCCTGCTGAGGCTGATCTTGGTTCCCTCCACGCTGCTGCCAGCCAGCTTGAAAGGGGTTTTTAAATTTTTTTAAATATAGCTGCCAGCAAGGGAGCCTGACTGCAGCCCAGAGCACGCTGAAGGGAGAAATACATACACTAAAAACCCAAACAAACTGCTCCCAGCCATCTGAAAATCTGCAAAAAAAACCTCGTTTCAAAACATCCTGGGTTTGAATCAGTCCGTACGAGCTCACATTGCATTTCCAGCTCACACGCTTGCTCTGCTTGTGATTTTCCCTTTTGGCAATTTATTCAGAGTAGAGTTAGTGGGTAGAATCTCAGAGGAGAATAAAAGCCAGTGTTTTGAGAACTAACGAAGTAATTATCTAAAGCATTATTTACAATGATTATTTAGAAGATAATGAGACCCTTTAATTATGTTTGTTCTGCATTGCTAGCCGTTCAATAATTCAGGGTGTTGCCATACAATTTCCTCAGTGTTTGCTTTGCACGGTTTTTGTTTAGGAAAACGCCACATTTTTGTGCTGTGGGTAAAGAACAAATCTGGGCCCTCTTCTGGCACAAGGAAATCACCTTGTGCTCGCTTGGGCTGCGGCTTTGGGGCTCAGGCTTTCGGAACAAAAGA
The DNA here is from genome assembly GCA_008694505.1 of Cyanoderma ruficeps. Taxonomy (NCBI): domain Eukaryota; kingdom Metazoa; phylum Chordata; class Aves; order Passeriformes; family Timaliidae; genus Cyanoderma; species Cyanoderma ruficeps. The sequence goes on from VZDJ01000174.1 coordinate 449,625, forward strand.
AATGCTGGGTGAAATGAAGCTGCACCCATGAAAGGCTGCTCTGGCTTCATTCCTGTGAAGGCACAGCTGGAATATTTCCATACTTTCATTACTCCACTGATGCTCCTGTCAGCGTTTCTCTCCCTGGAGCTGAGACTCGCAGTTTATTTTCATTTGGGGAGCCGTGATGGGGACGTTTCAAATGCAGGTTTTAAAAGAGGAGCCCGGGGCATCGTTAACATTTCAGGAGCCCATAAAGAGATAAAGATTTCACCGATAGAGATTTCACCCCATCTGTGAACTGGCTGCTAAAACAAACAATTCTGCTCAGCCCGTGGTCAGCCATGCCTGAGGAGGGGAGGCTCCTGGGGAGATGCAGCTTCTGTCAGAGCTCCTCCTGCAGCAGGGAATGAGGACGGGAGGAATCAGGGAACATCCCAGGGGCTGCCGGGTCCTGCCCCAGCCTGGACATTTATTTGGGGTCAAACCAGCTCCCCGAGTTCCTCCTGCAGCAGGGAATGAGGACGGGAGGAATCAGGGAACATCCCAGGGGCTGCCAGGAACTGCCCCAGCCTGGACATTTATTTGGGGTCAAACCGACCCCCACAGGGATCCTCCCAGTGATCATTTCCAATCCAGTGACCATTTCCCATCCAGGACATGCCAGAATTTGGCTGAAAACTCGCCTGGGTTTTAATTTTGAAACAGTGGAGTTATAGGCAACTATTTTAAATGGGCATTTTAAACCCTTACCATGTGGGGGAACTATCCATAGCCTTGGCAATAAAATGTTTTGTGGTGCAGGATGTGCCTCCCGTGTGCAAAACAATCAATTAAAGCCCCAAGCCCTGCAGTCTGGTGGAGAGCTGAACAAGGGGAGATGCTCTTTGAAACAAAGGCCAACAAGCACAATGAGAATGCAGCTCCTTGTGAGCTCCAAGGCCACAACTTCACCGAGCTCTGTGCCTGCAAACCTGGAATATTTCAGTTTTGTGGTGCCGTAATCACAATTCCAGCACAGGAAAGTGCCCCAGAGCCTGTGGGACTTTTGCTCCCAGGTCACTGTGGGTGTCCTGTGGGGCTGAGCTGCAGGTGCAGTTTTTGGGGACCAGCTGCTTTCCCTGCAGGGAAGATGTTTCATTTGAGGAAAAGGTATTTATCCCCACAAGAAATAACCCACAATAAGGATTCCAGTTTAATTCCTGTGTCTCTCCCCTGGCTTTCCCACGGGGTTTGCCTGCTCTGTCTTTATATTCCCCACATCTGCCATCCCCATTTGTGGTGAGCTGATGTCACTGTCCCGGTGCAAATATTCCAAACCTTCATTGTTAAAAATAATTACAGCTCCTTTTCATCTTCCCCACATTGAAAACGTCCTGAGCTGCCCGCCCAGTGCCACACTGATTCTAAATAAATCCATTTGCATGTGTGCAAGGGCACATTTAGACTACTCCTACCACACAGAGCTATTTCTCACCACGGATTTACAGTTCCTCAATAGTCACTGATGGCAGCATTTAAAAATGTTCATCCAAAATTAGGTTCAGACCCACTCCAGGAACCACAGCGAGTTTTCACAGCAGGTTTTCAAAGTGCTCAGCAGAACACGGAGAGAAGGGCAGGTCTGACAGGGGCTGCAGAGCTGGGGGGCTTGGGGGGTGATTCTGGGGTGCAGAAATCCTGTCCTGGGGGGTCTGGGGATGATTTTGGGGGTGATTTTGGGGTGCAGAAATCCTGTCCCAGGCCTGCAGCTCCCACAGTGACAGCTCTGAGCTCTGAGCCCTGCCCAGGGCTGCCAGCTGGGCTCTCCCGTGCTCTCCTGACTTTGGAACTATTTATAGATGGATTTTGTCAGAATTCCCATTTGTACAGTTCCCCCTAAAGGGTTTTTGGGCAGGGTTTTCCTTCCAGTGTGAAGCAAATAAAAACCATGGAACAAATCAGTCCTGGAAACAAAACATAAATGCACAGGACAATAAAATTCAGCAAGTGTCGGCATGTGTAAAATAAATAAAATAAAATAACAGAAATTACTCTAAGCTTCAGGTGAGTTTGAAGAAAATAAAGGCCAAGTCTCTGTTTCCCTGCACTCTGGCTGTGTCCACACGTCCCTGTGAGGAGCTGGGTTTAGATCACAGCTCTGCTTTCCATGATTTTCCTCCTCGGAGCTGGTGCATTGCTCAGGCAGGCGAGTGCTGAGCAGTGACTCAGACCTGTGGGCCAGGATGCTTTTCTGGGGTTTCCACTGAGCATTCTTTTCATCCTACACAGATATAAATAAGTGCCCCTGTTGACTTCCCTGCCATTTATACCAGAACAGTCAATGTGGCATTATTTTAATTGCATTAAAATATCTTTTCTGTGCTTGAAGGGGAGGTGTTCCATGAACATCTGTTAAAACCTTGGAAGTTCTGCTCTCACACCCTGACACCCACAGTGCCGTGATGCAGAGGAGAAAAAATAAAATAAAATAAAATAA
>VZDJ01000174.1:462606-474713 GCA_008694505.1 Cyanoderma ruficeps
ATGATGGATGGATGGAGGGATGGATGGAAGGATGGAGGGATGGAGGGATGGATGGAGCTGCTGGTGCTCAGAGCCCAGGGGGATGGAGCTCACAGCTGCCCTGGAACCAGCACCACAGGGCTGGCCCTGGCCCCTGTGTGCTGCATTTCCCTGCTCTGTCACACTCACAGATTCACCTCTGGACAAACTCTGACTTTCTGCCCTCCCCAGTCCCCCACCCCCAATCCTACACCTGCTCTGAAACCTCAGGAATGTTCCCTGCCAGCTCCAGGAGTGAATTCCTCCCCTTCTCCCTTGTTTACTGCTTGCTAATTAAATTTTGTAGGTGGCAGTTTGGAATCTTAGTGGGCCGTGTCATGTGGCTGCTAATGCTCTGCAGATCTCTATTACATAACCTTTAAGTAGTTTGGGAAATGTGCTTGTGTCATCCTGGGCCTGACAGAAGGCTCTGTCTGCAGCCGGCAGCCTGAGCGGGTTTTTTATGTTCCATGACTGGAGAAATCTTGTGGATGGTTTGTTCTGGCACAAGATTTGTGCCCTCGCTTGTCAGGTCAATTGTTCTTCCTCTGCTGAGATGGTTTGCAGCGGCTCTGCCTCCCCTGCAGGGCAGAGCAGGGAGGGGATGGGCTTAAACACTCTGCCCTGCCAGGTAATGAGCAAATAAACATTAAATCAGGGGCTCAGAGCCCTTTGCTGCTCTGGGAGCTTTGCCCAGCCCGGTTCTGGAGGGACCCGAGCACAGAACCAACACAGAAAACCTCTGGGTTTGTCCCCCAGCCCTTCACCTCCCACAGGTCTCGGCTGGGCTCTGGTGCTTTGTGCCAAATGAAAACATGAATCGATGCAGGTTAAAAATGCCACGTAGGGACGATCGATTTTTAATGCTCGGTAATTCATTAGGTTGTGCTTTGCTAAAGGAGCATTTTGTAAATGACAGCAACGTGCCACTGACAGAGCAGGAGCTCCTCTCCTTCCCCCGAGCCAGAACCAGCTCCTGGTCAAACTTCACACACACTTCCACACCCTTGTGGCCTAAAACATCTTCATACATCTTCATACATCTTTATACATCTTCATACATGTTTATACATATTTATATATATTTATACATCTTCATACATCTTTATACATGCATATATATATTTACAAATCTTTATATGTCTTTCTACATCTATACACATCTTCATACATCTTCATACATCTTCATACATGTTTATATGTATTTATGCATCTTTATATGTCTTTATACATCTTTATACATCTTCATACATCTTTATCCACTCTCCAGTGCAGCTTCAGCACTCCATGGATGGACCAGCCTGGCCCTGAAGGAAATTCCTGAAGGGAATAATTCTCATTTTTGTCTCCTGGGCAGGATGTGGCCCTGGAGGCAGAGTCCTGCCTGTGGCCCTGTGCTCTCTGATAAACCACAGGAGATTTCTGCCTCACTTTCTGTGTCTGCTGGGAGGGCTCAGGGCAATGAGCTGCTGTGGTCTCGCAGTGAAAGTTGTAGTTGGAGATGAGGAAGAACTGGATGAAATTTTGGCTGTTGGGTTTTTTTTTATTTAAAGGTTGTCAGATTACAAGTTTATAATCTCGTATTGAAATCTAATTGTGTGAACCTGCATTTGCCCAGAGAAGCCCTTGGTCTGCAATAGCACTTTTCAGTGAGAAAACTCTTCACTGAGGGTTTCAGAGTGATGGTTTGATGTCATTCTGCCCGTTTTGCAGGTGAAGAATTTTCAGTGTGCTTTAGGTTTATTTATCAGATCATTCAGCAGGGTCAGTGGAAATCCATGGGGATTGTTTGCAGAACCTGATCTAACATTTATCTATTTTATTGCTTCTCTTAATTAAACGTTGTATAAGAAAGGAGGAGGGGGAAGTATCGATCTCCTAAAACCAGAGGTTTTTTCTTGTTTCATTTTAAATTGACTGGCCACGTGCTACTCATAGTGATGAGTCTGCAAATGTATTAATCTTTAAAAAAATTCCTACTGTCATAAATCAGGGTGGCTGCAGTGAGTTTGTGTGTTCTGAGCGCTGCCTGTTCCCCTGGAACTGTGAATGTCTCTCTGGAAAGGTCTCTGTGTTCAGCAGTCTGAAATCTCCTGTACAAATGCATTTCCCATACGAGATGTGTTTACCACACACTCCCTGTGACTTCAGTGACTGGTTTATTTGAGGATTGAGCACAGTTGATGCTGCTGTGTCACCATCCTTGGAGGCTCCTGGATGAACTGGAATCAGAGCAGAGGCAGCTGTAAAGCAGATTTGGGGGGTTTTTGGCAGGGCAGGTAGGTGACTCTGCAGGTCGCCCATCCAATGCAAGCGAGAGTTTTTCCACCTTGGATATTGATAATTATTATTGATAATTAAATTATCATAACCCCTAAACCTTGTGCTCAGCTTGCAACTCTTTTGAAAAATGTTTAATTTCTGCAAGTGCTGTCACAAGGACATGAAATATACAAAGCTTCAAGGTGCTGATATTTTTATAACACAATGATGCAAGTTTTGTAAACACACTTTTTTTTCTTGCCTTAAAATAAACAGAGCAAGAGAGGAAGAGGAGCTGTGGGTGGTGATGAGAGCTCAAAGGGTCAGGCAGTGAATGAGGCCACTAAACTGCTGACCCCAGTGGGGTCTGTGGGGCTCAGGTGCCCCCGTGGGTTCTCTGTGGGAGAATTGCTCTGGGCAGAAAGGGTTGAGCAGCACTGAGGGTGCAGTGTCTGTGTCCAGGGCACAAAGGGTTGAGCAGCACTGAGGGTGCAGTGTTGGTGTCCAGGGCACAAAGGGTTGAGCAGCAGTGACAGCACAGTGTCTGTGTCCAGGGCACAAAGGGTTGAGCAGCACTGAGGGTGCAGTGTTGGTGTGCAGGGCACAGACACACACGTCTCACTAAACAGAGCTGCCAGCGTGGACACAACACGTGTGTGACCCTGAAAGTGACACCGGGAACTGGAGCATCCCTCCCTGCGGGGAATTCCCGGGCACTGAGCTCCCCCCAGGCCAAAATCCCAGCTGGACACGGCCCAGGGATGCAGCAGCTGAGGGGGCACGAGGGATCTCAGCGGTCTCTGGGTGTCTGAACTGGAGCACTCAGCACTAAGTCCGTGCTTCAGTCAGAATCAGGGATGAAATCAGACCTGCCTTGTCATTTTGTCACTCTCAGACAACAAGGAATAAGCTCTCTCAGTGTTTCATAACATAAGCTCCCCAAATTCCTGGTTTATTCATTTATTCTATTCCTGGTTTATTCACCCAGCCCTTTCTTCTGCCTTGTTCCAGTTCCAGCTCATCTTTCCTGAACACAAATCCTACACTGACACAAAAAGCCAGAGCTCTAAGATGTGTTTTAAGCACTCCACACTCTTTGTAAATGGTTTTAATTACTGATGATGGAAATAATGGGGATGTTTCAGATTGCTGAGATGATGGAAGTCATTCAGAATTCCAAAATTCAGAAATGCCAAAAGCTGCTCATCTTCAGTGCACGTTTTCCACAGCACCTGTCTGGCTGAGCTTTAACCCAGCTTTAGCTTTCACCTTGTCCAAGTGTTTCCTGGGCTTGTTCTCTGTCTGAATTCAGTAATTCTCCACGAACCCTTTCTCCGAGTGCTACAGGAATGTTATTTATGTTAAAAAACCCTTTTTACTTTTGGGTCCGAGGTTTCACTGGCCTCTGGCTCTCCCAGGGTCTGTGTGGGATGCAGGGGCCGCAGTTTGCCTTTGACGAGCACAGGATTAATGGTCGAGAAGTGTTACATGCACTAAGGAAGTGCCAGATGCATTATCCCATCCATGNATGCATTGTTTTATGTTTGATGGATTCCTGTGATGCCCTTTGCCTTTCATCCTGGGATTTCAGAGTCCTCACAGACGTTAATTAACAAAGTCTTGGACATTTCCCAGGTAAGGATGATTTTTATCCCCATTTTGTTCAGAAGGGCACAGGATTCCACCAAATTGCTGCAATGAGTCAGTGGCAGAGCTGGAACCAAACCTGGATGTGCTGCCCACACCAAAGCTCTGCTCGACTGAGTGAACTCCCCAGGGGATGTGGAGGGTTCTGCACAACGAAACATTTCCAGTCATTTCCTGATGCATCAATTAAAAATAAACAAACAACCAAAAACCCCAAACAAACCAGCAGTTCTATAGTGGCAAGTGAAGTGATGAAAGAACATTTTGTGAAGAAGACACCAAGGCTTTTAGTGAGGGCTGTGAGAGGGGTGCAGCTCCCTGCAGGAAGGGGCGTCTGGCTCCTTTTATCTCCTGTCTGGGCACAGGGGAGGCGCAAGCCCAGGTTTAGGAGCTGCTCCTGCAGCAGAAAAGCAAAGAGAATTTGTTCCAATTGCTGCAAGAGGCATTGCCTGTGCTTGGCTCAGATACTGGGGGAACAAACTGGCTCTGATACCTTGCTAAAAACCTCCTGCTGTGCTGACAGCAAACGTCTTGCCTGTTAGCCAAATGTGGAAATATTCTTATTTCTGTGTTACCTAACAGGATTCACTTCCTCCCAATCCTCACTTGATAATTTATTTGTCAGACAGATTTGGGATTTTGTGCAGCCCAGTCTGAGCACTTTGGGTGGGCTTGACCTGAAACTTTCTGGTCTCACCTGTTCCTCTCTGATTCTAAATCATTGCTGATGGTTTATTCCTCGGCCTGGATGGTGCAGGTGGATGCTTTTGACCTCAAGGTCTCCAAACTGTAATTTCTGGGGATGTCATGACTGGGATCTGAGTTACACAGACCTGTGGTGGGTGACGGAGAGGAACCTTAGATCTGCTGCTACAACCTTAAAAATAAAGAAAAAAATCTTTCTTCAGCTGAGAGGGAATTCTCCTGGTCCTATAAATCCTGCTGAGAATCAAGAGGTTGCTGGAGGTTTCTGAGGAAGGGTTCCTTCAGAGAAAATCAGGCCAGGCTTTGCCTTTCTTTTTCTGGAGTTTAGAAGAAAAATGTATTTAAAGACATCCACTCCCTGCATGAACAGTGCCTTGAATTTAGCATGCTGTCTGCTCTGGAAGTTTATTAATGCAATCATTCAGCTGCAGATAGTTAAAACATTGAAGGACTCAGGCTGGCAGGGAGCCTAATCACTGTGCACAGCCAAGGCACTGCACAGCAGCATCAAACCAATCCTCACCAGAGCATCAAACCAATCCTCACCACAGCAGCATCAAACCAATCCTCACCACAGCAGCATCAAACCAATCCTCACCACAACATCAAACCAATCCTCACCACAGCAGGATCAAACCAGTCCTCACCACAACATCAAACCAGTCCACACCACAGCATCAAACCAATCCTCACCACAACATCAAACCAATCCTCACCACAGCAGCATCAAACCAATCCTCACCACAGCATCAAACCAACCCACACCACAACAGCATTAAACCAATCCTGACCACAGCATCAAACCAATCCACACCACAACATCAAACCAATCCACACCACAGCATCCTCCAATGACAAACAAAATCATCCCGTGAAGATTTGCATTTTCCATTTTGTGCAATAAACGCGTTCATTTTTAATTATGAACAATCTTTAATCTCGGTACGTTTTGAAAAACGTTTGACGCTAACAAATGCTGATGCATCACTTACAATTTCCACAGAGACGACCCCAGATTCTTGGGATCAAGGATTTGCTCATGACCTGAGGAAAGCTGTGTTGTTTTACTGAGGGTGGCTTGGCCCTGCGGGGTGAGGAGCAGTGTGGGCTGGTCCCACGGGCCCGTTAGTGCCCGGCTGTGGGCCCGGGCTGTGAGGGCAGGTTGGGAGGGCAGGGTACCCTGCAGGCCCGTGGCTGCGGCCTGCTCTGGCTTTTTGATGCTTTTGGCTGCCCCTGTGGGCACAGCTCCAGAGCTTTGCACTGGGAAGAAAAAACCAAACCAAACCTGCTCTGTCTCTGCAGGTTCCATTTCTGTTTTGGCAGATCCGCCTAAGCGTGGTCGTGGCATCATTTATAATTATCAGCAGGGCCCTGATGGAGGCTGATGGTGGAAGTCGAGGCAGCCCTGCTGTTTGCCCAGAATTGTTCCAGCCCTGGGCTCTGCAGGACAGCTCCGGGATGCTGTTTGTGAGGGCAGCTCCTGCTTTTGCCAGAATGGTGCTTTTGCTGCTGCCAGAATGGGGATGGTTTGGCTATTGGGAGGTACCAGCTGCTCTCAGATCAGGTCTGGGTCTGGGTTTGATTTCTTCACAGAGATGGATCTTCAGCTCTTGTCCTGTTGTTTGTGTCAGAGGCAGTCAGGCCTTTTCCTGACTGTCATTTCCTCATAAAAAGCCACCTCAAATCCTTTTTAAAGGATTTACATTTTATGTTGATAATACTTAGGACTTAAAGGCCTGATTCTTCTTAGACTCGTGGCAATATCACTGTGGGATAATTCCAGTCGGAAATACACTGGTTACACATGTGAAACGGAAGAAGAATTGGTCTGGCTGATACGTAATTCACTTAAATAAAAATCAACAGCCCCGTGGAGAAGATGGGTGTTGTGTTTGCTGGTGCGGGGCTCCTGCAGGGTGGTGCAGTGACTGGTTCCTCCATGCTGCTAAAATCGAGGTGCAAAAGCTCTGCAGAACGGGGCTGGAGCTGTGACAGCTTTGTCATGTGGAACATCCTTTGTGCTTTCATGAAACCTGCCTGTGGAGCCTGTGTTCATACATGAGGCGTTAAAAATTTTACTGTTAAAAAGAACATTCTAGAGGATTCAACATGGATGGATATCTGGTTCATTAAGGATTCTTTCCTTAGCCAGGGGTTTATCCAGGTTTGGGTTGGGAGTCAATGAAGAAATGTGCAGGATGGTTCTGGCACACTCAGCACAGGAGGATTCCTTACCCCACTGTGCCAGGATGAATAAAATGGAGAAATCAGCCAGCCTTACACTCAATAACCTTTTTCTAATCTGTAAATTCGGTAAATTATTTCACACTTATACTTTATGAAAGAAATGCTAGCACAAACATGTCTCTTGTCTCTTTATTTTAGTTTATCCTTGTAAATTTGATATCAGAGTGTTAAAGAGTAATAAATAAAGCAATTATTCCATCTAGACAGCCAGATCTGTATTTCCCCCCAGAATCCCATTTCTTGCTCTGGCCACAGGATTTATTGGCACATTCTGTGATATTCTGCTTTTCGAGACTTTTGCAAGAAGTGGTTTTTAGATTCCCACAGCAGCATGAGTCATTTGCATCAGAGCTTCCTGCCCAGAAGGTACCAAAGTGGCTTTGGATTTGTCATAAAAACTTTGACAGCAGCCTCTCGCTTCGAATTTAGGATAGATTCCTGCAAGATAGGGGTTTAACTAAATAAATTCAGAGCAATTTGGCACAGTAGCTAAAAATATGGGAGAATATGCAGAACTTGGAGAATTGGTGTCAGCTACAGCAAGAGCCATGATGGAAATCAGAGTGAGTGGGAAATGTTCAGACTGGAAGGGCAGGCCAGCGTGATGCTGAGTGCATAAAGGAGGAGAATGAAGGGCAGGGTGTGAGAAGTGAGGGCAGTTTGCTCCGCGGGGCTCCCAGCAGGGCTGGGTTTGTGAATTGTCATTGATGGAGGAGGGGGGTGTGTGCTGAGGGTTTGTGGCACACAGTGTCTGCTGCGGGGAGAGGGAGCACAGGGCCACGCTGCTCTCAGATGGAAAAAAAAGTGTGGAGAACTGTGGAAAAGTGGTTTAATAGTTTATAGGTGAATAGAGCTGCTGAAGATTTTATTCTAATTAAACATTAAAGAAATTTATATTGACATTTATATTGAAATTTTATTCCAATTAAAAAAAAGAAAATAAGAAAATCCCAGTCCTCAGCTGATTTTGTTCCTTCATTTGGAAGGAAGTAGCTCACTTTGCCACACAGTTCATGTATCAAATCAAATAAATAACAGCTTTTCTGCAGGGTTTTCCATTGGTTGGTGTGAGCATTTTGTTGCTTATCAGGGTTTTTTTTTCTTGTCAGCTGTCTGCATTCATTTTCTCATTCTGGTGCTGCAGCTCTGGGTGTTTCTGTTCCAGTGCTGGGGCTGCCTGCCTGGACATTCTCCAGGGCTGCCCATTGTTCTCTCTTACTTGGAGCTGCAAGGGACAAGCGAGCTCTAATTTTTAAATTTATTTATTAAAAAATCGAATCAACAATCTTCCCATTCACAATCAAGATCCCCATTCACCCACAGCTGGATCTGTATAATTTAGCCACAAGCCAAACTCTGCATTTTCAGCAGTGGTGGTGGGAATTGTTTGGTCTGGCTGACACTGGGAGGATGTTTGAACAGAGACATGAGGAGTTTTTGTCTGATAACAAACACATTTATTCTTGATCCCATGAAAGAGCTGAGAGCCACCTGAGCAGTTTCATTGGCAACCCAAACTAGGGGGGGAAGCAACATTATTAAACCTTCCACAGCCAGGCCAGAAAATGTGTCTGTGTCTGCTTTTCCTGCTGCAGATTTGTGTCTCCAGAGCTTGGGCTCAAAAGGAAGGAGGGTTTTTATTTTAGCTGAAATCAACAGGTTCAAGTTTCCAGCTTCTGGGAAAGTTCAGGTGACTTTTCTGACACCTCAAAGGATGTTTGAACAGAGACACCAGGATGTTTTTGTCTGCTGATAAACACACCTTGCTCATTTATTCCTGATCCCATGAAAGAGCTGAGAGCCCCCTGAGCTGTCCCTCAGCTCTTTGTGGTGCTCCCCTGGCCCTGTTTTACACCACAAGGACACAGACCCCGAGATTCAGAGGGCTGAAAATGACTCCTTGAATTTTGGGCTGTGTCTCCCTTTTATACTATTCCACACAGACCAATTGGATTGGTGACACAGAGACAAACCTCTTCACTCACACTGGTCAGAGCAGAGGGACAGCAAGAAGAAGTCCCTCCTGGGGAAAGGAATGAATAACAAAGGGACAGCTACAAAAACATTTCTCCTGTTTCCAGAAAATTCCCTGGGGAAAGAATTTCAGAAAACCAAAACACCTCAGGCACGGAACCAGGGCTACAGTCATTGTCCTGCCCACCTCCATTGCACGGCCAGCTCAGAAATCAAACTCGAGAACAGCGCCTTGAGAAGAGCAGTGACCAGTCAGAGACGGCAATTCCCCTGAGCCAGAGCCCCAGGAGGGACAGACATCAGTCTGTCTGTCTGTCTGTCTGTGTGCCTGTGCCCTTCCAGCCCCCTGGACACGTCTCCCTCCACGTGGCTGTGCCCCAGGAGCCTTTCCTGCGGCGTGGGGGGCTGCGGGGAGTCTGAAATTCCCGTGTTTGGGATGCACTCTGCAGCTGCAGGTTCGGTGTGTCCCGGCACGGACAGAGTGCCCTGGGGGGGAACCATCAGGAGCCTGACAGGGCAGTAAATGCTGCTCAGCCCCCAAACAGGAACTCTGAGCAGGATACGGCACCTCTGAGTGCGATCATGGCTGTTCAAACCAGCCTGGGGTTCACAGCTGGGGGCTGGAATGTGAGGAACACGGTATAACATCATCCTAAAAACGCCTGATTAATCCAGAGTACAATCCACTCACATCACCCCCTGCCCTGCCCTTGGCTGAAATGTGTTCAGGGCGCTGACAGAAAACCCTGTGCAACTCCACCAGGTGTCATCAGTGGAGTATTTTGGGATGTTGCCTTGTCTAGCCAATGAGCATCTTTGGTTACCCGCTTCCAAAAATGATTTCACGAGGAGTTGTGATTCTTGCTTTTGGAGCCCACTTTCCATTTTCCAGTGACAGCTTGCTTCCAGAACTTCCAGTGTCATGGGATAATTAGCGGGACCCTGCAGATAATTATCCTTTCTGGAAAGCCAATTGCTCATTCTCCTCAGATGGTTGAGAATTCCTATCAAGCTCACTGTGTGTATTTTTGATACAGAGTTTAGATTTTATTTATCTCGTAATTACTTCCCTTCGAGCATCCAGGTTATTGCAAGGTGATTCTTTGAGCATTTTTCTCCCAAAATACGATCTCACCTGTGGGAGCATTTGCTGTGCTGCCCTTTGGTTTGCAGAGCAGTTCTGGGCTGGAGGGAATTTCCCAAATGGCCCAAACGGGAATATTCGGGGTGAGAAAAGCACATTTGGGGGGAACATTCGTGAGAAAAGCACATTTGGGCTGAAGGGAGCCCAGGGGGACGATGCAGGGTGGACATTTGTGTTATCCGGGGTTGGTATGGGAAGAACTGGCTGGGAAATCTCTGAGCCTTCCTGTGGTGCCCAAACAGAGTAACTCGAACACAAACTGCAATAACTGGGTACCAAACTACGGGGAGAAGGGTAAATTTAGTTTAATTAAAGGCAGTAAACTCGGGCAGGAAGGTTTGGTAGCAAGAACCCTTACTCTGCTGGGAGAGGGCTCTGGTGCTGTGCCCAGCACTGGTGCAGCAGGGTCTGAACACCTTTGTTTGCTCTCTGCACTTTGACATCTCTGCAGCTGCTTCTTTCTCCTCCTTTGTTTTTTAGTTCATGAAAAAGATTCATAAACATGAAACATGGTTCCATGTACTGCTTGTGGTCCTGTCCTCATCTGGAACCATTTTTTCCATCAGTTTTCAGTGGCTGGTGAAATCTGAATTTCTCTCCTGTGTCTGTGTCCCACAACGGACCCCCAAATGAAAAGGCTTTAGGACACTTCCTTATGTGTCTGGATGCATTAATCACTGAAATCCCAGGTTAGTGCCCCTTTCCTTCACCCAAATTTGCCTTTGGCGGACTATCTCCCGTGGCATGAATATTTTCAGTTCCCTCCTCTGTGCACACAGAGCTCTCTCACAGCTCCCATCCTGCAATTACAGCTCTCCCCATAAATATTTAAATGGCAGCTCAGCTTTCAGACAGAGGACACCAGTGACAAAGATCAAGCTTTCTGACCTTTTGGTAATTTGCTCAGTGAAACAGGATTCCCATGGTCTCATTTTTTGTATTTAAGAGAAGAAATTTGCATACAGAGAGGGTGTTGGCTTTTCTCATTTCTGTTGCTAATTTCCTTTTGGTACATTTATTCTAGTAGATCTTAAAGAAAAAAAGTCACTGGATAGTTTTATCAGTTATGCATGAGGATATGAAAGACAGAATTGAAGGAAAAAAACCCTCTTGGGCTCTTTATCAGGAAATGACAAGAGATTTTTTTACCATCATGGGTGAAAAAAAAATCAGCCAAAAAAAGCGAAAGTAGAAATGTGTCCAGGCCAGTGGAGAAATCTGGTACTGCATTGGAAAGAAACACAAACTGGTTATGATAATAGTGGAGAGAGAAGCTGGAAAATCTCAATTATTGCTTTGGAAATGAAATTATCTATTCTGGAGAACACGGCATCTGCACACCCCCAAAACCTGAACTGGCAGGGGACTAAACAATGGAGTGTGTCAGTGTAATGACATTTTAATGTCAGTGTAATGACAAACCCACTGGATTTTCAGGAACTGCAGAATGAAAACTGTATCATGGTTTGTAAACCTTAGCTTAAAAATTTGGGTTTCTTTGTGTTCGTTACGAAATTGTGGATTTCTTATTGTGGGTATTTCTTCATTGGGGAAAAAGTTCCTACTGTGGCTATTTGAAAGGGAGGAATTGCAGCTCCTGGAGCAGAGGGTGGGGCCAGGCAAACCCTGGACAAGGTTCTGCTGTTGGCCCCAGAGTTCCGTCAGCTGCTCTTTGTTTCTTATTCTGTACACAGCCAGAAAGGAATGGACATAGACGTAAAGTTGATTAAAGAAGGGACTTGATTAAGGGTTGTAATTAAACCAGTGGAGGAAATGACAACGGAATTGAGAATTCAGAGCGAGCCTGTGTGATGTGGAGGCTGCTGGTGCTGAGGCAGAAATCTGTATGAAATAATTGATTCTGTAGCCATTAGTCTTCTCTAATGAGATTAAGGACGAGGTGGCACGATCTTGCTAATTAATTTGTTTTGTGACTTTGAAATTCGAGGGAATGGCACCAAACTGGTGATTGTTCAGCACACCAAGGAGCTCTCAGATTGTAGGACAAGTATCATCAAAGCCAGTCCGTGTCCTCAGCTGTAACAGGGCTGAGGAGAATATTTGGTTTAACACTAAAACATCAAACCCAGCATCCTGCATGGGGCAGCCC
>VZDJ01000174.1:474762-507772 GCA_008694505.1 Cyanoderma ruficeps
AGAAACATACACTGATCTTTTAATCCAGGCTCTACCTGAGCTGCTGTGGACAAATACTGGGAGCTGCTGGAGCTCTGAGATTTGCAATATTTTCCTGTGCAATATTATCCTTAACCTAAAAAATTAACAATGCTCCTGGTCCCAGGCTTATCTTATTGTTACCGACTGGCACTTTACAGGACAGTAATAAATTGTAATAAATTAATTATAGGCAGTAAATAAGATAAATCAGCTTGGTGGGTATCTGTATTAAAGATGTCTTTGTCTGCACGCGCCCACACAGTGCAGAGCTGCCACACTTTGTAATGTTGCTGATTATTTCACTAATACTGGGTGTTTATACTCTGGGAGAGGCAGAAGGAAAACGACGTGTTACAAGCAGAGGGAGATCAGGAAAATCCTTTCAATTGACGAGGAAAGATTGAAATGTGCTTTGTGAAGGATTTATTGAAGTATCTTGCATTACAAGCTCAACATTTGAGAGTTGCTTCAGTAGAATGGTGACTGACAATTGTTGACATTTACTGTCCTGTGTGACCTGGCTGTTCTTTGGTCATGCATTCATCATTGGCAATTTAGGATTAAAGTCAATTGCTGAGTTATTTCTAATGTATAGTTACTACTAATAATAAAAACTTATTTTATTTTAAAATTATTATTAAAAGTTATTAATAGCAAAATAATATTTATTATTTTATCATATAACATACAATATATAATATATGGTACATAATATATAATGTATTATATATCATATACTAAATAGTATATATGATGTGGTTATTGATAATAAAATAATAAGAAATATATTGTTTATGAAACATGTGTTACAAAATAGTTATATAAATGTATTAGTTATTTTTAATGTATAGCTATTTCTAATGTGTACTTAGCAGTCATAAAAGACCAGACAGTGAGAGCATCTCTGAAATGCCTGGCTGTCAGCAGCAGACTTGTTTGCCCTCACGGTCAGGATTCTGTTTGCTCCGTGGGCTCTGCTGTGAAATCCCCCGGGCTGAGGGCAGGAACTCCAGCCTGGCCCTGCAGCTCCGGGAGGGATTTTCCTGGAAAGACTTTCCAGTTCCTCAGCGACCTCTCCTCCGTGTGTGATCTCTGGGACAGGTCAGCTCCTCCTGCTGCTCCTGCTGCTGCTCCTCTGGCCTGACACTTCCCCGAGTGCGAACTCTGTGAGGGTTATAATCAAATGTATCAGCAGGTTATGGCCCTGCCAGGACTTTTCCTGCACTTACGGAGCCCCTGCAGGTACCCGAGCTGCACATTTGTGAAGCTGCAGGGAACTCCTTATCTCTGATCCTCAGAGGGCCGGAGGGAGGGCTGGAATTCCACAGGGACAGTGAGAACTCTTTGCAGAACAAGGCTTTGATTGCACATCCCGTGCTGGAGCACCAAGCTGCAGTTGGGAACTTGCATTTTTGGTGCCCGCTGACACCATCCCTGCAGCAGAACCTTTCTGTGCTGTGGATGTGCTCCGCTGCATTCCTTCAGGAATTTAAGAAGCGATGCCTTCTCTCAGAACCAGCCGTGGATAACCTGCACTGCACGAAGTGACTGCTCAGGATGGATCTTTCTTTCCCCAGCAAAAGGCTCTGTCAAAAGAGGTTTTTTCAGTCAGCTCGCACCTGAATGGGTGACTCAGCCAGAGGCCGCAGGGAGGATGGAATTACCGCCCTGCCCAGCTGGCACGGGGCAGCCACGGGCTCTGCTGGCAAAGCCATGAATAAATAAAAGATCCCAGCTCAGGCCAGCAGGGCTGGGAGGATCCATCCTTTCCCCAGTGATTTCCCATGTCCCACCAGCACAGCCTCGGTGCTGGCGCCGGAATTGGGTTTGTGCTGATGAAGACACCAAACATTATGTAAGTAAAGGCATTTAAAAATAGCTGGCAACGTGGGGGTTTGGGTGGAAGTATCTATCATTAACTCTGCAATCTGTCAGACTGCAACCTCTGATATTTAGCTCGTGCATATAGGATGCAATTCATCTGCCTTGCCATCCTGTGTGTGGAGGGACACTATCCAAAGGTATTTTTAGAATTCCATTTCAGGGAAAAAATAAAGCATTTGGAAGGACTGATTCATGCTTGTCATCCTCTGCCATCCCCTGCTCTGCCCCACGATGGGTTTTAGCACAGATCCAGGCTGCAGAGGGTGTCGTGCTGCACAGAGCGTGATTGATCAGGCAGGCTTGAGGTTCAGCAGAAGATTTGGATCAGTGAAACACAGAGAGGGTGTGGGAGGAGGCTCTGTGACCCTGCTGGGGATGGGGTGACCCTGCTGGGGATGGGGTGACCCTGCTGTGCCCTGGCTGGACAGCCCCGAGTTCCCCCGGGTGCCAGAGCAGGGGCAGCTCCAGGGATTTGGGCATCTCCAGCCCAGGGAGGGATTTGGGCACTTTGGGCACTGGGCAGGTTCCTGTGGGGAAGGTTCCTGTGGCTCCAGGAGGAGCACAGAGCTGTTTGTGTGCAGTGCAGCCCCTGAGGGGTTTTATTGAGATAACGGGGCAGTTTATCGAGATAAGAGCTGTTGGCTGGGGACAGGTGGCAGCTGCTGCCCTGGTGGTTTTTTTGCTGCTGCCCTGGTGGTTTTTTTTGCTGCTGCCCTGGTGGGTTTTTTGCTGCTGCCCTGGTGGTTTTTTGCTGCTGCCCTGGTGGTTTTTGGCAGAGAGGGCAGGACCCAGGCTGTGGGAACTGGAAAAGCAGAGGACTTTCACAGCCTTGCCATAAGCTGACATGTTGTCGTGGGTTAGCACAGTTTGTGTTTTAGTTAAAGAGGAATGTGGAATTCTGCCCGGTTATGAATTTAAAACTATCACAAACAGAAAGGGATTTGAAACGGAGTTGAATTTTAGGCCTTGAAGTATTGGAGCATAGAGTTTCTGAGCTGCAAAAAAAAATATAAACCAAGCAAGTCTTGTATGCTGTAGGGTTTGTATGTTGGCTTAGTGGACACTTGTGAGCTTTTAGCATCGGCCTCTTGGCTAAAAAACTGTTTAAAGGTCTCGGAACAAAGAGAACTTTGGCTTCTGTAGTCGTGGTCTGACTTTTACCATTTATTTGAATTAATAAATGTTTTAAAATATTTACCATCTTTTATGTCCCTGCCTTTTGGAATTTAGAGAGGGAACTTTGGGAAGACCTGGTCAGTTGGTTGGTGCCCATCTCCTGGTGCTGAGTTACAGATGGAGTTCATATTCCCTTTTGATCTTCAAAGCCCTTTGCAATCAGTAACCAACAGAATCATTTAAAGAAAATTCATTTTAAAATAACATTTTTAAACCTTATATTCTCGCTATTCTTCTTTGCACCTCACTGAACTGAAAGTAAAGGCTTAAAGCTTTGCTTTAAGAGCCTGATATCTGAAGCTCGAGGTTCTAAATTTGCTGCTGGATTTATCCATTTGAAGGATAGGAATTTGATTGCATCAGAAGTAATTATATTTAAGATGACAAGGGAAAAGTGCATAAATGTGATATTTTGAACAGCTGTTAATGCCTCCTTTGCATCTCTGCTTCTGAAAAGAATAATTACATAGCAGTGATGTGAGCTGAATGTTAAGGTCTGGTGAAAGACATTTCTGGTAAAAATAAAAAAGTGGAGTCAATCTTTTAATGTTGTGTCAAATCTCCCCTACCAGGAGGCATTTGGGAGGGATGCCAGAACTCAAATCTCCCAACAAAATACTATATTTTATATTTATTTATTATATTTTATATTTGTATTGTATTAATATATATTTCTTTCATATCGACCTGCAGCACATCAGGGCTAAATTTTAACCTACTGTTCTCTCCAATTTAATTCTTAATGAATTGCTGCAGCTGTTATCACTAACAACAACTTTTAGCCCTTCCCACTGGAGGTCAAATTCCTGAGGGGCTTCAATCCCCCCAGAGGTGCGTGCTTTATGGGATCCAATTCCTGGGGGGCTTCAATCCCCCCAGAGGTGTGTGCTTTATGGGATCCAATTCCTGGGGGGCTTCAATCCCCCCAGAGGTGTGTGCTTTATGGGATCCAATTCCTGGGGGGCTTTAATTCCTACAGAGGTGTGTGCTTTATGGGATCCAATTCCTGGGGGGCTTTAATTCCTACAGAGGTGTGTGCTTTATGGGATCCAATTCCTGGGGGACTTCAATCCCCCCGGAGGTGTGTGCTTTATGGGATCCAATTCCTGGGGGGCTTTAATTCCTACAGAGATGTGGTGTATAATTTATTAAATCCAATTCCTGGGGGGCTTCAATCCCCCCGGAGGTGTGTGCTGCCCAGGGGGGTGTATAATTTATTAGGTTAAATTCCTGGGGGGCCTCAGTCCCCCCGGAGGTGTGTGCTGCTGGATGAGCTGCCCGGAGCAGCAGCCCAGCCCCACCAAGGTTTTCTCTGTGGTGCTGGTTTTAGTTTTTCTCCCGGGGGTTTAAGTGGAGATGCCCTGGGGAGGCTGCCTGAGCTGCTGCCCGGCCAGGCCTTGTTTTCCTCGTGGATTATCAGGGAACTCCAATCTGGCCCCTTTCATCAGCACCCAGCCACTTTGAAAAGGAAACCGGCTGATGTGACCGTGGAACGCATTTCCATTCTTCACAGCCCTGGTAACTGGGCTCAGACACCAGGAAACAATGCCCGTGTGCATTAAAAGGCTGCCGAGGGTGGAAATGGTGAAATACATGAGCGTGGCAATAAAATCTGCATCTGGCTGTCACTTTTTGGGGCTGTGAGTCCCTGCTGACACTCCAAGTGCTGGTGCTGCCCTCAGTGAGCCTGTCTGTGGTGTGCACACACCAGCGCAGACACCGGAGCCTGCAGAGTCCACAGAAACCCTCATTAGCATATTTTAAACTTTCCTGCCCTGGCTGCTTAAATACATTTGCATTAATAGAAGGATGAGACCTACTTCATGATGTTCCCTGCATGTCAAAAGCTAAAAATAGTTCTATTAGAACTTCGGCTGCAGCTCTGCTAAATTTTAGCAGTTTGGGGGAGAGGAAAACACTTGAAAGGTTATAATTAATGAGTTACGTGTTGTTGGGGTTTTTTTCCCCCTAAAGGATACCAAAATAACACCAAGAAATGGGGACAAGGCTGCTTTTTGTGTGCCGTGGCATTTCGAGGGTTGCAGCCTGGCTTCCCACCGAGATGGGGTGGGCTGTGCTGCTGCTGCTCCCCACAGCCCACCCTGGGCAGGAGTCCAGGGGGAAAGGGAAAGATGAGGAAAATCCTCTTCTGGAGGTGCAGAGAGATGATCTGCTTGCTGCTGAGAGGAATCCAGCACAGAGGAGCTCCATGTCAGAAGGGGCAGGGAGGTGATGATCAGGGACTGCAGCAGCTGCAGCATCAGGGCTGTCACTGCCACCACCCCGGGACAGGGACAGGGACAGGGGGAGCACAGCCAGCCCAGCCCCTGCACTGTGCTGACAAAGTGTGGGAAATATTAAAGGTGAGAAGACTTTCAGAAAGCTGTGACAGCAAAGCCCAGAAACAGAGAGAGCAGAACAATTTGGGATTAGCTGCAACTGCAAAGCCTGAAAGTAGGAGAAGTTACAATAGGACAGCAAGCACGGACATGAAACAATAGTTTGAGTTTCAGGTGTGGTTAGAATAGACTTTAAGACTGCAGAAAAATCTGCTTAGCAAGGTAGTAGAAGGTTTTCATCTTATAATGGAATATTGTGTGTTGTTGGTAGAAAGCATCCCAGCAGGCATTGTTTGAAGCAGGCATCCGTGTGCTCCCAGTGATTGGTAGAACAATTGTCTGTGAGCTTTAGCAATGTGCTATTGGCTGGAAAACTTTTAAAACTTTTAAAATATGGAGGAAATCTTTGCTGGCAGACGTGAGCTGTTGCCATCCCTCAATTGTCTCACCCTGTAATGAGGCTGAAGCTGCAATAAAGCTCAAGGAAAGTCTCCCATGGTCTGTCCCGTTTGTGCAAACACCAACACAACAAAGGAAAGGTGTGATGCTGTCAGAGAGATCTTCGGAATGGTTTTTTTGTGGAGGACCGTTCTGCTTTTCCCATCAAACACCCGCTAATTTGTTTAGGTGCCGAGGAGTTCAGCAATTCTCCTCTCAGCCATCCTTGGAGGGGAAGGAAAGGAAAGAGAAGAAAACGGCCATCAGTGTGGACAAAGAGAGTTTGGATGTACTGGTGGTGTTGTGCCAGATGTGATCTAAACATCCCTTGGATGTACTGGTGATTATGTGCCAGATGTGACTTAAACATCCCTGGGAGACGGGATGGAGGCACCAGGATGATTCCTGATCCTGGCAGGGAAAGGCAGTGGAATATCCAGGTAAGCTGCTGTGACGGCCTTCAAAGCACTTCCAGGAGTTCTCACCAGGATATTTTGACAAGCAATGATAATTTGCAGACACTTTGTTTGGAGTGTTTCAGCCCAGCTAAATACCCCATGTGAGAAGCTTATTCATGATTTTGAAAGGCTGGAGCCTCCGAGACCATTAAAATCTGGCTTTGAAAGCTCCAGAGAACAGGTTTTATACCCTCATTTCTGGCATGACATTTTCTATTTCAGCTCTTAGGCTGTTGCTGTTCTATCAGTTGGCTTCTAGTAGAAAACGTGGATTGGTTTGATTTTTAAAGGTAATCAAGATCTTTTAAATGTCAGATTTTTACCAGTCCAAAGGCTCAGTTCACAGCTGATTTCCTCTCCGCTGTGATGTCGAAGTTTTCCTCTCTGTTCCCGTGCCCAGCTGTGCTGCTGTGGAAGGAGCTCTGTGCAGTGCCTGTGTGGGGACAGCTCTGAGCACAGCTAAAAAAGGAATTTCCGTGCTAAAACCCTTGGTCTTCTTTCATTCGCGGTTTTCTCTGTTTGCACGGTGGTTCCTGGGACAGGGGAGGGTGTCTGACACACTTTGGGCTGTGTTTCCCTGCTGAGGCTGCTGTTCCTGATGTGCAGGGTTTGGGGATGCAGCTGGGGAGGAAGAGGAGGAAGAGCAGGAGGAGGAGGAGGAGGAAGGGGAGGAGGAGGAGGGGGCTCAGTGTGTGATCCCAGCCCAGGCTGGAGCCTGGACTGGCCCCGGGCAGTTCCCGAGCCCAGGAGAGGCTCCGGGGCCGCTGATCGAGTTACGGGCCCTGGAACCCGCCCGGCTGCGGCAGCTCTGGCTCCAGAGCTCCCGACCAGTTCCACGGCAAACCTGATTAAGCTGTTAAATTGCAGATCACTCCTGACAGTAAATTAATTCTTAATCCAAGTCCTATTCTGCACTGCATCGGGAGACTTTTGCCAGGAGGCCAGTGGCTTGAAAATGGGTAATTAAATTCTGCTGTAAATACATTTCTGTCTGCCCTTCTGCTTGCAGGAGCTGGCAAACAAGCACGAGCCATTAATTAATACCTGTAATTTGGTTTGGTTGGAATAAGCCCTGCTCCTGTCAGGTTCTGAAATGCAAACCAAGGTTATGAGTTGGGAGTAAGGAAAAGATAAAGAAGACTGACCAAAATGTATTCAGAAGAGAATCTATTCCTATTTTTCTCCATTAAAAATGTTGTGGAGTTTGCAGATTTGGAGTTGTGGAGTTTGCAAATTTGGAAACAGTTTGATCTGAAGTCAATGTAGAAAAATTTTGTAAACATCCTAGTTATAAGAAAAGTAACAATAGCGAGAAGATGCATTCTGGGCATTTTTCATTCATGTAATTAATCTCCTATGGCCCAACTTTACATCTTCAGCAGATAATTTGTGCAGATTGATGATGTCCTGCGGGTGTGGAGTTGTGCATTCGTTGTCACCTGAGGTTTCATTGTCTGATTTGAGGCGAGAAGTGTTGGCTGCAGGTTTGAGGGCTCAGAAAGAAACGAGAACCTGGTTTGCTTCTTCTCCAGCCAGAGTTCTGAACCAAATCCAGTTTTCCCATCTTTCTTTCATATTCTTTTCCGTTTCCTTGAAGACAGACGGTTTGTGAGTCTGGCTCCTTTTTTAAGGCTAAACACCAGCTAATTCTCATTAAATACAGCAGCAAAGCCTCTCTTTTGTTATTTGTGTAATTTCCCTGTGCAGAATAATTCCCAACTGCCTCCAGCACTCCGGGGAACTTCCAGCTCTGCCCCTGCTTTGTCTTTCACAGGAGCTCGACTTTCCCTTCACATGCTGCAAATGCTCAGGCAGGTCTCGTTGTGTAGGTTTGAAGTCCACACCCCGAGATTTGTTTCTTTGCTTTCCAACGTTATTAAAAATTTAACCACAGCTCCAACTGAGACACTTTGTCATTTCGAGGCCAATGTAAATGTTAATAATTAAAAGCAATTAAAAAGTGTGTTAAAAGTCATGTAATTTTTATGGGCTGACTTGGGGGAAGTGGATTTGTGGAGAGTTTTCAAAGCCTGACAGGAGGCTCACATAGTCTGCATCTCTATGCAAACTTTGAGATAAGAAATGATGATTTAGAAATGCGATAGAGTAGGACTAGTAATAATAATAATAAAAATAANATTCTGTTGTGTGTGTTCAGGGAGCAGTGCCAGCCCCAGAGCCCTGCAGAGCAGGAGAGAGGGAACAGGAGAGACAATCTGGGCACTCAAAGGCTGGACTGGGGAGTTTTCTGCAGGGAACTGCAATTTATGTGTTTCTCCTTGGCAGGTGACTGAGGGGAAAAATCTACTTTTGGAAAACATCACCAATACAGAAAATGACTCTGGGTTTCTCCCGCCCCATTTCCCTTTGCTGCTGTGTCAGCAGGAGGGTTTCAAGGCTTTTTTGGGCTTTTTGACTTCAGTTTTGGGTTTTAATTCCAGTTCTGTTTCTCAGATTCTGCCCTGTGAGTGCACGTTCCTGTCCCAGGAGCCAGTTTGGGCTGACAGATGAGCTGGGCCGTACCCTGTGCACGATCCCAGCTATTCAGATTGGAGAGAATTTCCCTGAAATAGGACTGTGTCCTTATCTGGAAAACCAACAAGGCTGCAGTCCTCCCATGGAGCAGCACTTTTAGCACATTACCATCTAATTAATTTAAAAACCAAGACAACCCTGGAGTGTGAGTGGGAGATCTCCACCTTTGGGGGAAGGTAACACCACATTTAGGAGCCTGGAAAGAACAGGCAGGGAGGAAAATCTGTGTTAAAGCATGTTCAAGTACCTGAGCACCGTGGGGGTTTTGCTAGATGTGCTAATTTAGGATTTTAATGTTCTGGGGAGTGAAGCCCTTTGCCCTCAGTCAATAATAACCATTTGAGGCTTCTCAGGATTTCAGTCTTACCTGTCCTGGACGGTGCACAGGAAAGTCATCCATGCTTTAGCCCACTGAGTGGTTTTGGACTGCAGCTGCAGAGAAGAACACTGAAGGGAACAAACACTGTCCAGGTTCTTTGCAGCTGCAAACATCAAGAATAAAAGTAGGATGGTTTTTCTCTGCCAGTGAATAACAGCTTTAATTCTTTTCTTTCCCATTTTCTTCCCCCACAATTCCTGTTTTGAATCTTTTCTCTCAAATCTGGCAGGAGAAGAGTCTCAAGCAGGTTTGATTCGAGTGACATTAATGTCTCCCACCCTGTAAATGCCTCTTCTGGTTCCTGAGCAGGCTGGAAATCAGAGCCTGGCTGGAGCTGCTGGAACACACACAGAGATCTGTGAAGGGAAATTAGCCTTCCCCACAGCCTGCAGCACCACAGAGAGGAATAACCACAAAAGCTACTGCTGAACAAAACAAATTATTTTTAGCAGGCTGTTCTCTGAGCTCCCCCAGCTGCAAAGAGAAGCTGCTCTGTGGATCTGCCTGTCACCGTGTGCAGGAGCTGAGGGTGTGTCGTGAGGCTTTTCCAGAGCAACAGGAAAATCCCCCAGTACTCCTCTGCTGCCTGTTCTTTTGAAGAGTTCCCGATTAAAAAACGGAAATTTAGGCCACCTTAACTCACCTTTCTTCACAGCTCTGGAGATGGTCAGCGCTGTGTTGCACCAGTGTACCAGCCCTGGTCTCTGTGCTCATGCTTTTGAAAACCTGAGAGATCCTGTGGCATACTGGACTGGGGACTTTGGGCCATACTTTAAATGTAACCTTTCTGTTGCTTAGTCTTCAAAAGCCCATCAGCATCCTCTAGAGTACAGGAGGTGTTAAAGACCGTGGAGATTCTCGTTTCTGAGGGTGCAGATGAAGTTAAAAATGCCAAGAACAGGATGGACATTTCCCTCTCTCTCTCAGGACTGAACTCTGGGCAGTGCCACAGCTCTGCAGCAGGACGCAGAAAAGCAGAGTTCTAACAGCACAGAAATGGGTTGTCATTCATTTCAGGACACACTCGACCTTGCCATCTCACTAACTATTTAAAGCCATTTTCTGTGAGGTTCTGGACACCCTCAGAGGTGTGGAACCCTCCCAGAGCTGACTCCACCTGGCTCCTGGGGAAATTCCATAGTGGGACAGCCCTTGGTGTCTGTTTTGTCTGAGATTCCCATTCACAGACCAGTCTGTGCAGCTTCACCCTGGTTTCCCCTCGATTCTTTTCGAACACTCACAAGAATTTATGACAGGTTTGGTCTCTGGGGTTTTTGGTTTGCCCTTTTCTCCCCGGGCAGGATTGGTGCCGAACTTGAAGAACTGTGAGATTGTAATTTCAGTGTGGAACGTGCTGGATGTTTTACTCTGTAGCAATTCCCAGGATATCAGACACTGTGGAGCTCAGCCCTGGTGGTGCTGAGCCTGCAGACCACGGCTGGCACTTGCTCCAGAGCAGGAATGACACAATTGTTACCTGCCTGGGGATTGGAACCCACATTGTGGGGCTGTCACAAAAGCAATTCCAGCTGGCAGCAAACTGTTCTACTTGCCTGGCTGTTCCCTCCAGCCTCTTTCAGGTTTTAGAAGCTGGGAATTCAGTCCTCTGGAATTCCTGAAATCAAAGTCTTGGTGCTCCCAAGGTCCAGGCTGGCAAGGAACTGCCCCAGGGCAGCAGTGCCAGGCAGACTGTGTCTGAAACTAGAACCTTTCCTTCCTTTCATCTGCACAAAGCAGTTGGAAATGTCAGGGGGTTGTTCAGAATTCTAATAAAACCAAAACTGGGAGAGTCGGAATCCTCCACAAAAAGAAATATTTCCCAGGAGAACAGAGTGGTTTTATTTGCCAGGCACTTTGTAAGCCTGTATTGGATGACATCTGAGCACTGGCTGTTATTTGGATTGTGTTGTGGAACAGCAAGGAAACAGAAAACAGCAACAATGGAATTGCACAGCTTCATT
Organism: Cyanoderma ruficeps; assembly: GCA_008694505.1. Lineage (NCBI taxonomy): Eukaryota > Metazoa > Chordata > Aves > Passeriformes > Timaliidae > Cyanoderma > Cyanoderma ruficeps. The sequence continues at coordinate 485,954 of VZDJ01000174.1, forward strand.
TTCCCAAAGGTTTAGTGCTTGTGTTCACTGAAGTCTGAATTGGTGTTTAAAATGAGGACTTGCCTAGAGGAAATTATTTTTTTTTGTGTACGTTTCACTGGACAGCAAAGCAATTACCTCCTAAATTTAGAAATTATTCTCTACTCCATTCTAGCAGGATTAGCCAAGTTTTGGCATTTGGGCAACTTTGGGCACACATTTTGCACAGGAGGAGAAATAATGCCTTTGACAGTCTGGCAGAGAGAAAACGGTGAAACTTGGATTTCTCTGCTGCCCGTGTGGGAGCAGGGCAGGGTTTCCATGGCAGAGCTGAGGCTGCAGGACACTCGGGGTCCCACCCCTGTCCTGCAGGTCAGATCAACCAGTGTGGGCAGGTGGGAGCGCAGGGAAAACAGGGAAAACATTTAAAACTGCTCTGACCGTGTGGCCCAGCCAGCAATGAGAGGCTGAGCTGAGGAGACAGCACTAACTCCAACCCAGCCGTTCTCAGAGAAAAAATGAACTAATTTGGTTAATTGTGTGCTTAGAGCCCGTTAGGGCAGCACCAAGGCTGAATCTGCTGAATTGTGCTGAGAACAGTAAAGAAAAGGCTCAGGGTCTGGGTTGGGAGTGAGGCACAAACACAAACCTGCTGGCAGGGAGCTCCATCTCCCCTGGCAAAGCCACATCCTCTCAGGACTGAGGGTTTGTTTGAGGCAGTTCCAGTCTGACAAGGGTTGAGACAAATCCTCAGTGGAGAAATTAACAATTAACATCATTAACGAGCTCCCCTCAGCAGCAAACAGAGGAAGGTGACACGGGTTCTCCAGCAGTGACAGCGTCACAGGGAGTTGGAGCTCGGGGTTCCTCCCTTGTACTTCGATTTCACTCGGTTTCAGTAACACTTTCCCTCTGTTTAAACCACCCCCGGGCTGTGAGTTTCCTCTCCTGAGTCCTTTTCTGTTTGCTGAGGAGCTTCCCAGGCCTGTCAGGCAGAGCTAACTCTGCAGAGCTGCATGAAATCTGAAATGCCCGAGTGAAAGAAATGGATTAAGCAGATAATCTCCTATCACACTTCAAACAATTTGAAGCACTGGGCTTTAAAAAGTGATAATTTTAGATGGAGAATATTTTTTTATAACAGACGGTTATATTCATGACACAGCACCAATAAATAATTTTCTTTTCTTAAAAGAATTTCAGAGCACTTGAAAACTGTAGAAGAATGTCTTTACATGTAGGTTTATCCATAAGGAAAAGAATTCTTTATATATCTAATCCAAATGAGGAACACTGGTTTATTTCTAGTTCTTCTGTCCGTTCTCCACCATTTGCTGGCATTGTTTGTGGAAGGACTTTGTGACTTTGTGTCTCCTGCCACAGGCTGGGTGTAGTGCTGAAAAGGGGAAGCAGAAGGGAAAAGAAACGATCTTTTGTTTAAATATCACTTTTGGTCTTCACAAATTGTTCCAGATCAAATCTTTTCTTTGAGAATTGGCCAAAAATAGGCAGGGAGAATAATCCTCTGAACTGTGATAAGTGTTATCACCAGAAATGAATCTTGGAAATAATTTCCACGGGTAAATGTGGCGTAAATTGGAGGAGAAGAAAATGCGATTAAATCAGGCGGGGGAGAAAGCCTGCAACAACTTTTCTGCAGAATTCAATTAGGTGTTAATTTGCTGGCAGCTCAGAAAACAGAACAACAAGAAGCGCTGATGGAGGGAGAGGATGGCTGATGAGGGAGAGGCAGATTTAGGAGAGGATCAAACCCCTCTCGCCGCGGCAAAGGATAAATTCAGGGCCGGCTCCTGCAGTCCTTCCTCCAAGTGTTCAGAGGGAAAACATCCGAGTTTCATCCTGCAGGGACAGACAGGTGGGTTTTTACCTTGCAGGGACAGGTGGGTGTTTGAATGTTGCCTGTGATGTGGTTCACACCATAATCGTTGCTGGTTTTCTGTTGGAGCCCTGGAGGCTGAAAATTTCAGCCTTGCTGTGCTGACAGGCACTGACCCTCAGGCAAGCACCATGTTTGACCTGAGGGGTGGAACAGGCTCCCAAAATTGAGTGACGGCACTGGGGCTGTGGGTGTGTGGTTTGAATAGTATTGTGTGATCTCACGGGGCGAAAAACTTGAATTTTGGATTTTAGTATATAATATATATGGGGCAAGATGGAGGATTTGGGGCATTGTCTGGCTTCTTCTTCTTCCTCCTTCTTGGTTTCGGGTGTTTTTTTTCTAATTGGGTGGAAAAGGTCCACATTGCCGGCCTTGGGTGGTCATTGTTGGGTCAGAAAGACAAATAATAGAGGTGTCACCTCGTTCTTGGGTAATTAGCACTTAAATAACCTTGGGAAGAGTTAGAGACATCCCTTTTGCCTCCATTTTCTGCCTTGCTAGTTAGAGCTCGTGGTTTGTGGGGCTGTAACTAGATAAGGGTTAATAGACACTGAGTCCAAACACAAAACTGTGACTGCCTGTGTTAATCCCAGCTCTGACACCCAGAAGAAAAGAAGATGCCAACCTCACGGTTTGGCACAGAATGGCTTAATGCAGGTTACATTAAACAGAATAAAACATCCATGTCTACCTGGCAGCATTAATGAGATTTTGGGAAAGAGAAGGGAGGAAAAATGGCAAATGTATTGGTTACGTCTTGTGTTGTTTCCTATGATATATCAACAGTACTGTTGATATACATCAACAATATCTATATTTTGTGATCTGCTCTCCTCAAAAGCGCCCTGAATATTGTCCTTACAAAGCACAGAGATGTGGAACAGATTCAGGACAGTGAAATAAGGAGCTGTGGTAGTTCTGAAAGACTTGTGTGTTTGTGTGATGATTTTTGTGTTTAACGTTGTTGTTCAGTGTCAGTCCCATCATCTGTGGCTCCCTCCCAACTCAATATTCTGTGGCTCTGGGATTTGAGACACTTTTCCAAGGAGTTCTCTGCTGGTTTCTTGCCCAGCTTTTCAGGGATGTTTGCAACCAACAGAGGAGTCCAAAACCATCAATCCCCCGGTTTAAATGGCAATGAAGAGTTCTGAGGTGAGCCCTCACTTCCAGGTAATTTTAGTTATGCTTTGGTTGGACCATAGAGGGACCAGTGGAAGGTTCTGTCCAGCTTTCCTTTAAAAAGCGTGCAGGGAAAGCAAACCCTTCCCTTTACTCATAAATTAGTTCAGTGTTTCTGTGTGCCACCTTCGCTCAGCAGAAGATGAAAAATGGATTGTGCAGTCTTACTTGAAGGCTGCAATATTTTCTGTTCTGAAAACAGAATTTCTGGAGCATGAAGAGCTGGTTTTGAGTGATGCTTCTGGCACCTGAATCCCTAAAATTATTCAGCATGTTTTTCTCGTGTCTGTCTTGAAATGAAAAATTATCTTCTGTTTTCAAGTCACTTACAACTTCTAAAATTTGGGCTAAACTTTTCATAGAGATTTCCAAAATTATGCAATGTATTAATGTAAGTTTCTGCCTAATTAAATTACTCGGAGACAGCTGAATAATTACTGCTGCCACCAGAGTTCACACGAGGGTTTTTAACATACACATCTCTGCACTTCTTGCTAAAAAATTCTGCCAATCTTTGAAAAAAAAACCCCCCAAACTACGAAGCTTTTCGAGCCGTGGTTGATGTCACGCTTAGGTTGGGTACATTTCATCCTTTTTTAGTGCCACGAGAGTGAATTTTTCACCTGCCGGGGCGCGATGTTTCCATGACAACAGCTGATCTTGTTTGCTGTGCTCCGCTCCCGGTGCGTGACCGAAAGGAAAAAACCTTTTGGAGAGACGATTGCGAAAAGCGAAAAGCGAAAAGCGAAAGGCGAGCTGACTAATTGCAGTGAAAGCCCCGGAAAACAGCGCCAGGAACCGCCCGGTGCCTTCCAGCGGGGACGGGAGATAAATACATGTCTGTGGTCAGGAGCTGCGCCCTGTGGGACACATTTATCACATTTATCACATTTATCAGCGCTGGACACGTGGGGAGGAGCCGGCTGGGCTGGGCCAGGGGGGCAGAGATGGCCCCGGGGCTGGGGGACACACAGGGGGACATCTGGGGACACTCCCAGTGCTGCTCATCCATCCCCTGCCTGTGTTAGGGGAGAGGAGATGGACAAATTGAAAAGATGAAGAGATGCTGATTTTGCTTCAGCCCACAAATCCAATTGATTAGCTTTCTAATTAACTTTCCTTCAGCCAGGGGAGGTGTGAAGTCCCAGAGCATTGCTGTGGGGACAGCCTGCACCTTTGGTGCCTCATTGCAGGGAGCTGCAGCTGGAGCTGCTGTTGTTCACTCGTGTGTGGCTGCTGTCACAAAACCACTGCGCCTGGATTATCCAAAGTCATCCCTTTTCCCATTTTCATTTTGAAAAGGCTTGCGAGGGTCTTGTCATGTTTATACTGTGTGCCATAGGTGAAGTAAATCAGATGGAGAAGTGAAGAAACTGAAAAGTAAGAGAGAAAAGTGAGAAATAAGGTGAAGGGAATAAGGTAGAGCCTGTGATGAACAGCTCCGAGTGATGGCCCTGGTCTGAGCAGCAGCAAATCAAATCTGCTACGTTTTTTCCTGAGCTCCATCTATTTTGATTTGAGTGACCTGATAAAGCATTTCCACCCTGCTAGTCTGACCTTTGACTGTGTATTTGAGTTTTATTTACTGTTCTTTTTTCCGGCTTACATTGCCGTCTGAATAGATAAAAATATATTCCTGAGGCTGCAGTTAATGCCTTGGTCTTTGAGCACAGGTTCCTCACCTCCTGACTTGCTGCTTTTGTGACCTGCCTGTCCCTGCAGGACAGAGATTCTGAGTGTTTGTGTTGGGATGTGGCTGTTTGCCGATGTTAGAAATAGATTTGCATTCAGAGTAAGGTGAAATACGGGAATATAAACTCTTGTGGGAATCTCCCCCAGGTTCAGGTGACTCTGGTGTTTTTCCCCCGGCCTGTGATGGAGGTGATGCTGCAGAGAAATGGGCAAAAAGGAGTGAGAATGAAGTGAGCTGGTGGTGCGGGGCTTGTTATCTTCAGGGTTTTATTGAAGTGGAAAATAGCAGCGAGGAGGAATTGTTTGTGTTTCCTGTGTAACATCTGCTCCCGGTTGCCATGGTGCCAGGACACGGTGATTTCCAAGGCCAAGGAGCTGCTGCAGCTCCCGTGTCCCTTATTTAGCAGGGCTTTTTAAGAAGTGCTATTTTTATGTGGCGTTTCTTATGCTAAATTCAGCCTGCTGATTAGAGGGGTAAAGCTGCATTTGTTTTCCTTTGTTAGAACAGGGGATAATTTGCACGGAAAAGTTCCTATTTTTAAAAGGAAGGAAATCCAATTGTGAAGTGATTTTATTTCAAATGCAGGCGTTTCTGAGCAGCTCTCCCTTTACCTTGAGAGTGGTGGTGGAAAACACTCATGCCTCTGTAGGGATTCATTAGTTTTTCAGTGTTAGCATCAGAAAATGTCCAGCTACTTTCCAGTGCTGGTTGCTAACATGTGCTTCACCATGGCAGTTGAGAGGAAGAATCAAGTGGAAATAGTAAAACGCCTAAAAAAAGTAAGACTGTCTCGTTTGTTTCTTTTTCATTGTATGTAATAGTTTTCCCCTGACTTACAAAATGTAATTTATTCTGAGTGCAGCTTTCTGACCGTGGGAGTTGGTAGCTGTGGCAGGCAGTGCTGCACGGATCTGTCCCCTCCTTGGGACAGGCAGGGGACATTCAGCACCTGCCTTGGTCTTCATCTTCATCCTCATCTTCATCCTGCTGATGTGCATGAGCAGTGTCAGAGGGCAGGGGAGCTGGCAGACCCTGGGCTGGCAGGGACAGAGCAGCAGCAACTCTCCCCTGAGGGCCATTTCCCTCTCCTTGAGGCCATTTCCCCTCCTGCCCAGGCCCCTCTTTGCCCCGTGCTGCTGTTGATGGTCACAGTCAGGCAGCACAGGTGGGTTTTTTGCATTTTCCAGGTGCTGATTGCAAAGATCAGCTCAGAAAGGGTCCAAAGGCCGTTTGTTGTACAGGCTGTGCCTCTCCTGGCCATGGGGAGGTTCTTTAGTTTACTACTGAGGATGACTCAGCTTTGCCTTTAAAACCCAGCTCCTGCAAGAAATAAAAACATGAGCTGGGGGTGATGAGGCTGACCTTTGAAGTGAGTCATTTACAGGGCCAGAATACATGAGAAAGGATCAGAAAGATTCTTAATTTTCCTCTTTTTAGGAACCTGCAGCCTGCAGGTTTTCCCTTTGCTCCTGGATGGATTCTATTCGTGTATCACCCAAGCAGAGAACTCTCACAGGGGGTGAGATCAGAATGTTCCAGTGCAGCCCTTCCAGGTTCCTGCCAGCAATCCTCCTCAGAGAAACAGAGCTGCAAATAAATGAATAGTGCACAGGAGTTTTTTAAAACCAAAATAATTGATGGATGAGCAGGCTAGCACACAGGGCAACAGATGCCTTTCTGCAGGCAGTGTGGAACCTTGTTACCCAGACAGGGGTGTCAGATTGTATTAAATCTACCACAGCCATCCTCCTGCTGGGAGTGTTTTAGTCAGTCCTCACTTCCACAGGAGAATTTTTACTTTTGCTCTGTTGTGAGCGCACGTTCATGCCTCCATTTTTGCCCTTTGAAAAATGCAGCTTACATATGAGGTAACACGATTTATTTTTAATGTCCCTCCTATTTAATTTTTAATTTTTCACTGTTAAATAAAGCTGTTTCTTTATTCATTGTCTCATTGCCTGTGAAGTTTGTGCTGCTCTGGGAGCCTTTAAATCTGTGCAGGGCTCTGGGCACTCCCAAAACCCAACACTGCTGATGAGCACTGGGGAGGGCTGTCTATTTTCTGACTCGAATTTGGTTTTCAGGTTCTGAAAAGATCATCCTGGGTGTTGTTTCCTTAACTCAAAATGAGCTGAGAATGCCTGAGGCATTCCCTGCATCCAGCAGGAAATAGCCCTGGAAATCTCCCTGCTGGATAAATCCTGCAGGAAATAGCCCTGGAGATCTCCCTGCTGGATAAATCCCGCAGGAAATTTCCCTGCTGCCTGGGATTCTGTCTGACATGCTCGGGACATTTCAGGTTATTTTGGAAATGCTGCTGCCTGTGTCTGCTGTGGGTGCAGCGTGGCTGAGGTGGCAGCACACGTGTGGCACATGGAAATGGGGGTTTTGCTGCTCGTGTTCAGCTCGGGGAAAAGGCTCCAGCAGGGGAAACACCAGCTCTGAGCAAGTTCTGCCTCCATCCATTAGGGGAAGTTTGGGGTTTGTTTGTTCTGTAGCTTGTTGGTGCTGATCTGGGACAGTGCTCTCAAGTTCTTTTCTGGGGGAAAGTGAAATTGTTCTACAAGCAGCTTCTATGGCTTATTGTCTTACAGTCAGTTTTCCACGTTCACTTATCTGTAAAATTTTTGAATTCATGCAAGACCAGTAATTAGATTGCTCCAAGCCCTTGAATTATTTTTTTTTTTTTTCAGTGAGCATTGAGAACTTAGTGAACATAGAGAGCTTTTTTTAGTGAGCATTTAGTGAGCATCATGAGCCAGGGGTGCCAGACTGTGCAGTTAATCACTGAAAAACCCAGGGTGAAGCCTCTGGAGACGGGCAGGGAGCTCATCTGGAATTACCAAGTGCTGTTTCCTTGGCACTTGCCCTTCAGTTTGGTCGGCATTTGCCTTTTCCTGTCCTGGGCTGGGTGACTTGATGAGTTCCTGCGCTCTGCCTGTTGATTGGCGTGGGTTACACGGGAGACCTCAGCTGACTCCAGCGAGCTTCTGCTCCTCAGGCACAATTTTATTGTCAGAACTGTTCCACACAGTGAATAAATGGAGAGCGGGGAGAGAGGGCACCACGGGGAAAGAGGACAAAACTCTCATTAAATTTGTATTGAGAAGTCAGAAGCTATTTCAATAAAAACCAGGAAGGATGAGGGAAGAGGGCATGGGAATGCTTTCCACAGGTTTGTTCTTTGGGCTGGTGCTGCTTTATTGCCGAGGAGTTTAACAGTCCCAGTGGTGCCAGGTTCCAAAAGGAATCCTGAAATCCCGCAAATCTTCCTCTCGGGTTGAGGCAATAAAAGAGCAGCATTAATAATTATGAATTCTAATAATTATGAATTCTAAGAATTACTATTATTGAAAATAATAATTGTTAATAATTTAAATAATTAGTATTAGTGTAATGTTTTAATATTTTTAATAATAATAATAATAATTCCCATTAGAACTGGGAGTGTGGGAGGCAGGAGTGGAGAATGCCTGGCACTGCTGGGAGGGCTGGAGGCCAGCAGCAGGTCCCCAGGCTGGTGCCAGCCTGTCCCCACGTCCCCAGGCTGGTGCCAGCAGGGCTGGTGGCTGCCCTGAGTGTTTGCTGTGTCTCCTGCCCTCTCCCTCTGTTGCCTGGAGGTTGTCTGGGGCTGGCAGGTGGCAGGGCTCAGGTGAGAAGTGCTGCCCTGTTGTCGATGCGCTCGGTGCTGGTGCCAAGGACTGGACAGAAGGTGGAAAATGCTCTTGAAATTCTGTCTTTAGGGCTGGCGTTGGTAAATCAAAAATTGTCGACTCAGATTATTTTCATCCTGAGAATTTTAAAGACAGACTATGATAAAGCATTGCTTGAAGAGTTTTTCTTTAGGCCTCAGCAGAGTTAGTAGAGAAATCTGCTGATAGTGTGGATTTAGTGACACAAAATCATAAATTATTTCTGATCACTCAAAGCCAGGCCAAGTGTTGCCCACCTTAATGTAGTTTTTGGCAAAAGCAAGCAGTGTTTTCAGCAGGCATGGAAAGGTTGCAGACTGCCCAGCACGACTGCTGGCAGCTTTCACCAGGAACTGAACTGAAGGTATAAACTCCAACAACTGCCTTTGGGAACTTGTGCAGAACCAGGATAGTCAGAGGTGTCAGAGGATGCTGCTGGTTTTTCCTGAGCTCCATCTATTTTGATTTGAGTGACCTGATAAAGCATTTCCACCCTGCTAGTCTGACCTTTGACTGTGTATTTGAGTTTTATTTACTGTTCTTTTTTCCGGCTTACATTGCCGTCTGAATAGATAAAAATATATTCCTGAGGCTGCAGTTAATGCCTTGGTCTTTGAGCACAGGTTCCTCACCTCCTGACTTGCTGCTTTTGTGACCTGCCTGTCCCTGCAGGACAGAGATTCTGAGTGTTTGTGTTGGGATGTGGCTGTTTGCTGATGTTAGAAATAGATTTGCATTCAGAGTAAGGTGAAATATGGGAATATAAAAGTGTGGACATGAGAATACATTCCATGTGTATGGAATCTCTACATCTTTGCCCTAAAAATGCCTTCTGGACACCTGAATTCTTTATTTTCTGGGAGTTGAGTCTCCTCCCTCTGGGTAAGGAGAGGCAGCCAAGTCTGAGCTCTTTGTTTCCTCCCCAGGGAGGTTTTTATTATTATTTTTGCAGGCAGCAGGCCTGTGGAGCCGGGTCATCTCCCTCTGCTTGCACATCTCTAATCAGATCATCCACTGCAAACACGGGGGTTTATGGCAGAGCCGCCTGTGACTGCAAATTAATCTGGTGCTTCTGCACCTCATATTGCTCCTAATGGCTTGTTAATACCAAATGATGCAAACCCACGGCTTCATTAAGCCCTTAATAGGATGTGGTGTAATGGAGATGGAGGCCTGTGACCCCTGTGTTTGTGGTCCCCCCTGTATTTTTGGGCACCCTGTGACCCCTGCGTGTGTTTGTGTTGCAGGAGAATGAACTGAAGGATGCTGAGCAGGAGAGGAGCCTGCAGGATGCCAGCCCTGTGTGCCCCCCAGCCCTGCAGCATGGCCAGGTAAGAGCACAGCTCTGTTCTGTCCCCAGGTGTCACCTGCTGCAGAGGGGACAGGGGGTGTGACAGACACTGGGCTCTGCTGCTCTGTGACTGCCTGAAAAAACACCTGATTGGAAATAAATCACCACTGATGGCCTCAGGGGCAGGTGGGATTTCCAGGGGAACGTTCCTGGACTTCAGAGAGGTGCATCGTGCCCCTGATGTGTGTTTTCTTAGCGTGGTAAATTGGCACTAGGCTTTGGGGAAAGACTTTTTTTTTATGGTTTTGGTGAGACTCAACTGAAGAATTCTCTTCTTTTTCTGGACAATTCCTGTCCATCTGAGGAGTCCAGCTGCTGTTTCCTGTTGCTGATGAGCTGGGTTTGGTTTTGTGTGAAAAGGCAGAGTTATTGTAATACCTGATGAGAGGAGGCAGCCGTGTGTGTCACAGCATCACTTCATTTTATTCCCCCATCTGGCTACAGATTTCCCCCTTTCCTAATGTGTTTCTCTTCTCTATATTGCTGTTTACACATTACCTTTGCTCTTTACCTCACGAGGCACGTAAAGATAAAGTCCCACGTGGGCAGTTTTATATCCTAGCTCACACACAATGATGTGCATCGTTAATGCAATGAAGGCTCAGTACTCTGGTGACAATAAAAATGTGAGTCCTGTGACTCTCAGCATGGCTGACAGTGCTTTATTATAGGTAATGTTTGTCCTGAGGTGCATTGGAAAAGTCTCCTAAAAACAATTTGAAATTCAGAGGTCAACATTTGTCAGGTTAGCCACAAAGCTAGAAATAAAATTCCCTGTTACTATTGTAGTGTCAGAATTCATCATCCTGAGGGTACTTGTTTCTTCTTAACTGTTAAATACTGTGAAAGACACAGAGCAAAAATTCTGGGTGTTTGCACTGCTGATCTCCAACAACAGCCTCAGCACAACCAAGAACTCGTTATAAGAGAGCTGCCTCACTTTTAACAGATTTAACAATCCATAAGCCTGGTTGTGTACCCTGAATGCCAACAAACCTTTTGTTTTCCTCCTTGCATAAGAGATTTTCTGAGGTTTTTTACCCCACACGCAGAGGCTGAGGATAGACTGTGCAGTTTAGGTGGCATTTTATTGTTCAGAATGTGTGAAACTCCACAGCTTTGGATGCAGAATTCTGACAGAGTCAGGGCTCAGCCCCGAAGGGAAAACCTGTCTGAATTAATTTATTCTTTTTCACCCTTGAGAGCTGGCCTGAAAACCAGGCCAACTTCACCCAAGCCCATGGGGCTGGAGGAGCGTGTGTGAGTTCTGTAGCGTGGCACTGCCAAAGCCTCTGCTCATCTCTGCACACTGTGCTGGGATTGGGCTCTGGGAGGGAGTGGGTGTGAGGCTGCCCACCTCTGAGTCACCAAACAAAGCCGAATTTGTGCCTGACAATGGTGGGTTTGGTGCTCTACTGGGGGAACAAAGCCATGTCCAGCTGTGGAGAGCCTGTGGGGAGGCTCTGTGTCCCCCTGGGCTGGTTTTCATCTGAGTACAAACGAGTTGGTGTTTTAGTGAAAGTGTTTTAATGTCATGTGGGAAAATGCAGCAGGCACTGCACAGCCAGGATGGATTTCCACAGCAAACCTGGAGTTCATGGTGTCTCCTCAGGGATGTCTCTGAGCAGTGCCAGCCGTGAGAGGAGCTGCAGGCTCTGGAGCCTGGAACAAAGGGCTGGGGGTGACCAGGAGCAGGAGCTGCTGCTGCCTGGGGATGGTTCAGGAGCTGCTGGGGATGGTTTGCAGGAGCTGCTGGTGCCTGGGAAAGGTTTTCAGAAGCTGCTGGTTCCTGGGGATGGTTTTCAGGAGTTCCTGGGGATGGTTGTCAGGAGTTTCTGGGGATGTTGTCAGGAGTTCCTGGGATGGTTTCAGGAGCTGCTGGGCATGGTTTTCAGGAGTTCCTGGGATGGTTTTCAGGAGTTCTTGGGATGGTTTTCAGGAGTTCTTGGGATGGCTTTTCAGGACCTGCTCTCTCTGGAAGTGCTCAGGAAGCCAAGGGCACCTCACCGACCTCTCAGACTGACTCAAAGCAGTGCACAGTGAGTGAGTGCAAAGATACAGGATGCAAAATAAATTGGTTTGATGAATTGAACAGGGAGGCATCACAGATCAAAATGTTCCCTGTTCCTGTCATGAAATCAGAGCTGTTTCTGGGGCTCTCTATTTAGGTCAGCTGTTCTTGCCACTGGGAATGTTGATGTTTTGATATGCTCTGTGAGTAATTCAGGTTCATGTATATCCCATATGTTCTCCAGCAGCCTGCTTGGAGGGAGCATTAAAGTCACATTTCAGAGCAAATGTTGTCTAAAAAAGCAGAAGGAAATGATAGTCTCATCAAGCTGTGTGATGCCATCTGGGTTATATAAATGTGTGTTTCACAGCACCCCATGTCATACACCGCCCTCAGAGGAGGCTCCTGGTGAGAGTGTCCTGCAGAAATATGGAAAGGTGTTGGTGTTTCTGGGAGTAACAACAGGAATTATCACCAAGAGTTGGGTAGATTTGGTTCTGTTCTTTCCACTACTCAAAATCAAAACCTTGCTCAAAAGCTGATCTGGCAGAAGAGGAAGCAGAGAAATGATCAGAGTCACGGGTGTGCTCCTGAGCTTTGGCCAGTTTGGGTTGGCACGTTGGGGTCCCAAAGGAAAATCCCAAAGTAAAACACCTGCAGTTCTGCCTGTCTCTAATCCATCTCTTCCCAAAATCCCACCAGCAGCCTGGTCAGAGCTGTTTGTTCTGGGACAAACAGGGACCTGCCAGCAGGGGAAGCTCAGAGCTCCCTTGCTCCCAAAAATATTCAGAATATGACACCTGGGGAGTTTTAGAAAAACTTCTTTTCAGAGGTGAGGAGTTGGTATGAATTGTTTTGGAGACAGGGAAATCTAAAGTCTGACAAAAATAACCTCTCTTTGTAACTTGTTCAAAATATTGTAGTTCATTAATGCTGAGGAAATGAGCTGAGAATCCCAGACAGGAACAGGATTGCACCATTGGCCCTGGTACCTCACTGTTCCCTTTTCCCACCCCATTATTCCTCAACAATATGCCCTGACTGATCAAAACAACATGAAGGATGCAGGAGTTAATGGATTCTGAAAATCCATTGTTTAATAAGTTTCCTTCGTTTGAAAGAACTGAGAGGAAGGGAAAAAGAAAAATCTGTGCACAGAAAAAAAAAAAAATCCTGAGGTTGACAATAATTGCATCAGTTCTTGTGGAAAACATGATTTGTTCCCTTTTCCTCCCTTTTTTTCTAGTCCACTGCACTCCAAAGAGCCCTTGTGCAGAGCTGAATGCACGGGCTGGCTGCAGCCATTTAGGTTGTTTGGTCCATGGCAGCGTTTGCCAGTTAACAAACCAGAGCCAGCAGGCAAATAAAAAAGGCTGAATCAGCTCTCAAAACATCAGGCCAGCAGAGAGATCCATAGTCAGGATTGCTCAATGCCATGTGCTCTTATATTAAAAAAAAAACAAACAAAAAAAACCCTACAAAACAAAAGGAAAAAACAAAACAAAAAAACCCCAAAACAAAAACAAACAAACAAACAAAAAGCCACCAAAAAACACAGCCCACCCAAAAAAAAACCCCAAAAAACCCACCCAAAAAAACCCCAAACAAAACCCAAAACAAACCAGTAATAAAACTGGGGAGGGCAAGGGGCAGGAGTTTGCCACTCCTGCTCAGGGTTGAATCCTGAGCACTGGGATTTATTTTGCTGTGCTGCAGTTACAGAGAAGATGCAGCCCGGAGCTCTGCTCACCAGAAATGTTATTGCTTCCTCACCCTCTGGAAACACTGCAGAAAGTTATGCAGAAAATAATTCACATTTTGTGAAAATAATACTGGGGGGATTTTACCCGGGTGTTGTTTCCTGCTGGATTTTTTCCTGATGTAAAAGGTGCAGTTTCTGAGATGGTACAAGCCGTAATAATTTTGTTATGCATCAATACAGAGCTCAAACTCATAAAGCCATCAGAGCTAAGAAATCAAATTTTCAGCTGATCTGAATTAAAGAAAGAACTTTCCCATGGCAGGCTAAAATAATGTTTTCTGTGTCTGTTTATGAAGTAGTCACCATCGCTGATGAGTCACAAAATCCCGTACAAAAGGCTTGATCCTACTGAACTGGTTAACATAGGACCAAGTGAATTAAATCATAAAACAAATCTTATTTTATGAGTATCTGATCCTTTAAATACCTTCTGTATAGAAAAGCTTTAAGGGAGAGCAAGGGGTTTATTGCAGAAGAATACTTATTTTTGAATTGCAGGTACACTGATGTCTAGTGTTAACAGGTGTGTATTTGAGTTTATTCTGAAGTCAGTTTACACTGAAAAGAGTCCAGAAGAAATGTAAATTTGAGTTTTATTTTATATGTATATCTGTTAGATGTCTGCCTCTTTATCCAGCACACCCACCTCTGAGGCCCCTGAGACCCAGAGAATTCAGAATGTTTTGATTGTCATTCATTTTGTGCATGATGCAGAGTGTTTGTTTAAATTGACATGACTTATGCATGACTCCGGTTTGGTGCCACTCTGGTCCCTGCTGAGAAATGTTCTGTGTGTACGAGACACACAGAGCTTCCTCAATGAACATTCCCCTTTGAGGTTTCTTTCCTATTTCCTCTGAACCTTTTCCTTTCTTCATTTCAACGTGCAGAAATCTTTGTGTCAGTTTTGCCTCCATCCCATGCAGTTTGGGCAATAACCCCATTTCATCCCTCCAGGTAAAACCAGACTATGCCCACCTTCGGGAAACCCTCCTCGGAGTGACCAAAGAACGAGATTTGGCTGCAAGGGGAAAACACCAGCTCCAAGCCAAGCTGGAGAACTTAGAGCAGGTCCTAAAGGTGAGTGTAAATCCTGAATTCCATCAGAATTCCGTCAGTCCAGCCCTTCCATTGCTCCTCCATCATTCCTGGTGCCCTCCCAGGGGTGCCCGGCCCACCTGGGCACTGAGTGCCCCTCTCAGTCCTGATCAGAGGTGTGGGATGGAGCACCAGGGGCTGACAGGGATCCCACACAGCACAGACACATCCAGAGACCTTTCCCTGACACTTCCTCAGCAATGCACTTTGCACTCTGCAGTCATTTCAGTCAAAATGAGAAAGAGAGGACGAGAACATGGACAAACTGCCCAGATAGTTCACTTTGGGGTGCACAGTGACAGGATCTGTTCCATCCTGCAGGCACACTCATGGTTTGGGGTGCACAGTGACAGGACCCATCCCATCCTGCAGGCACACTCATGGTTTGGGGTGCACAGGACACAGGACCCTTTCATCCAGATCCTTCTTAGGGAGCTTTGTGGTGAAAAAGTAAAGCCTGGAAAACATGACCCTGGCAATTCCCTAAGTGCCCCTCGCCTGGGATGTGCTGCTGTGGTTTGTTGTGCAAATGCTGACCCAAAAGAAGTGCTGATCTCTGCCTGTTATCTCCAGAAAATGAGACAGAACTGGACTGGCACAGGTGGGGTGGGACCAAAGGGATAAAACCCTCACAAGTCAGTGCTCACAGACAGCTCCCAAAGTGTGTTTGATGCTAATGACTCAGAGCAATATGGGCAAGGCTCCTGGGAAGAGCACACAGTTCCTGGGAAGCTGCACAGTGTCCAGACACCCTTTGCAGATAGAAATCTTTTTCATTACAGGTGGATATTACTCCCCCAGCATCCCTGTAACTTTCAAACACCCTCTTAATAAATGGGAGTTAAGAAAGATCTCTTTCTAGATTCTGATCTCCTCCCTGGTGAGCCTGGTATTAGAGATTTTTATTTTCCAAATTACATCCTATTCCCATCACAGTCTGAGAGCAGAGGCACAAAGCCTTATCTGCAGCAGCGAGTTATTACACACAAACCCATTAGAAATCAGCACTTGGGAAAACAAAAAATTGACAAGAACAGCCCAAAATATCTCCTATTGTCTGCAAGAGAGAGTTTTATCAGGCATATTTCTAAGCTGTAAAGAGCTGTTATTGCCTGCTGCACATTACCCAGAGCCCAGAGGGGCAGCCAGGGAGCTGACAGCTCTCAGCCTGGATGCGTTTGCAAAAAAAGGAGACATTTCTCCATTTGGCCTCTGTGTGGGATTTATTCATTTTTTGTTTGATTGTAAACAACAACAGCAGCAAAAAGATTTCTCACATTGTAAGTTTTTCGCCCTCAGCCGTGGCTTGTTTTCTGGGATTTTGGTGAGGATTTGCTGTTTGCCTGTGGACATTTCTGCACACTGTACAGAAGTCCATGGGGAATGTCTGTTCTCAGTAGTTTACAAGGACCAAGAAGAATGGCTCTGATTCTCATCTCACCTGAGTGAACACCACCCATTTTACCCACCAGCCTTCCTCATGATTTACATTATCAGGGGAAAAAAGTCTCATTTCATCCCTGCCCTGCCAGGGACCCCACAGCTCAGACAGAGCAAAACCCCCATCCCTGCCCTGCCAGGGACCCCACAGCCCCCAGACAGAGCAAAACCCCCATCCCTGCCCTGGCAGAGCACAGACCCCATCCCTTCTCCTTCTCCTCTCCCCCTGTCCCGTGTCCCAGCACATGCGAGAGGCTGCGGAACGGCGGCAACAGCTGGAGCTGGAGCATGAGCAAGCCTTGGCTGTCCTCAACGCCAAACAGCAGGAGATCGAGCTGCTGCAGAAGGTACCGGGGATGGGACAGGGACAGGGATGGGACAGGGACAGGCAGGAGATGGAGCTGCTGCAGGACATGGAGCTGCTGCAGGTGGCACGTGGGGACAGGGCCAGGCAGGTGGCACCACGAGCTTCAGGGACAAAGGACACGAGGTGGGATGGCTCTCCTGGTGTTGAGGGATTCCCAGGCTGGTCCCTGCCCTGGCTGGGTCTGTGGCACTGCTGTGCCCTGTAGCAGGAGGGTGCTGGCTGTGCTGAGGGGTTTATCAGTGTTCCTGCAGTGAGCACTCAGCAGCCTGAGCCCCGTGTGTGAGGTTTCCTGTTTCCCAGCAGGGATCAGAGTGGGATTCCCTTTGCATTTCCAGTGCTGCCCTCCGTGTTTGGCTGGGTAATCCCTGTGCATTTCTTAAATGTCACAAAGGAATCCAGTCTGAATTTCTTGGCCATCAGAACAGGAGGCCTCTGCCATTCCCAGAGCGCTGTTGGCATTCCCAGTGACACTGAAATCACAGGCTTTCTTTGGCCTCCTCCTCCAGACATGCACTTCTTGCCACCTTTCTCCAGTAAATTAGATCAAATCTTGTCAAGGTCCTGACCCATCCCAGCTGATCTTCCCTTTCAGGAATGTGTCACGTTAGCCTGGCAAGGGTTTGGTGTCCAGCCAGCATCAGCCCACCCCAGAAACTGAACAGTTGCTAAAACACCTCATTTCCAAGGTCATTCTCCAATTCACAAACCACTTTAAGACTTTTTTTTTTTCACGCTGCAATTTCTCAGTATTCATTATAACACAAAAACTGTGATGCTGAGTTTCAGTCTTGCCAAAGTCACTTAAGGCTGCAATTGTCTCAGTGCTAATGTTGGTTTTTCCAGTTGCTGGACTAGATTAAAACACAGAAATAATGCTGCTAATGATCATTTGGTAGGGAATTGGCACAGAGGGACCTTCTCAGCAGAATAAAGGATGTATCTAATATACTTGCTTGAAATAGAAAGCTGCAGTTGACCAAATGAAATCTTGCAGTTAATTTTCTTTTAGTCTTTCTCAATAAGTGTACTTAGGCACGCTGAGAAATGCCATTTCTAGTTATATTCAGCTGTTATTATTAGAACTGCCTCATAAATTCTGGCCTTAAACTTCCTGGCAAAGGAAAGAAATCAGGGGAAGATACAGCATTTCTTGCTAATTTTTGTTACATTCTTCTAATAAATCCTCCTTTGGACTGGCAGCAGGAGAGAAATCTGCGTGCTCCTCTCTGCAGTCCCTGTGCTGAGCTGGGGCATGGCAGACAGGCACAGCCCAGGTTGTGCTGGGTTTGGCATTTCACCCAGTGCAACAAGCTCAGCAGATAAATTTCATTTAATTTTAACAGATTTTTTATTCATTTTTAACAGATTATTTTATTTTAACAGATTTATTTTAAATAAATCTGTTGTCCGAGGAACTATAGCACATCACTGCCAGCTTTGAAGAGGAACTGCTGGCCCACATTTCACCCAGAGCTGCCCTCCCAATGGACCCAGCACACGTGTGTTAAATTCTTTTTTCCCCATTTTTTTTTATTGGAGTCATCTTTACTTGAAGTTTTCCCAAAGGGGAGTAGAAACTCTGGGCAGTATCAGGATGGGATTCCACAGCACATCTTGGCGTGTTGTAAAATGTGCCCTTCAGAGCAGAGCCAGCCACTGCCACAGCCCCATGTCGCAGTGTGAACATAAATAAAGTCCATTCTGTCTTTAATACCTGTGCAGAGTGATCAGGTTTTCCTGGCAGGAAGAGCCCGGTATTGCCCAGCAGGGCTGTGTGCTGGGGGGACTCGGGTGCTGTTTCTCTTTAAGAAAACCTGAGCACGGGCGGTTTGATGTTGGGCAGAGATAGCCACTGATGCGGGTCCTGTCATCATCAATCCCGAGCCCGGGCTCTGGGGGGTTTATTAAACTTGTGCTGATGGATGGCTCGGGGCTCTCCCTCAGCTGCTGTCCCCCGTGCTGCTCCTGGAGCCCGTTCCTCACGCCCTGCCTGCAGCCAGACTTGTCACAGGGTACAGCCATGGGGTGGGCTGTAGGGCCAGGGGGTCTGGCACCCTGCAGGGCAGGGAGGGACACTGGGGTCTGGGGCTTGGGTTTGGGGGTTTGGGATCTGTGGGTTTGGTTTGTGGGTTTGGGTCTGTGGGCTTGGGTTTGTGGGTTTGGGTCCATGGTTTTGTGGGTTTGGGTCTGTGGTTTTGGTTCCCTGGTTTTGGGTCCCTGGTTTTGGTCTGTGGATTTGGGTCTGTGGTTTTGGTTTGTGGATTTGGATCTGCGGTTTTGGGTCCCTGGNGGGTTTGGGTCCCTGGTTTTGGGGGTTTGGGTCTGCGGGTTTGGTCTGTGGATTTGGGTCCCTGGTTTTGGGTCCCTGGTTTTGGTCTGTGGTTTTGAGTCTGTGAGTTTGGTCTGTGGATTTGGGTCTGTGGTTTTGGTTCCCTGGTTTTGGTTTGTGGATTTGAGTCCCTGGTTTTGGTTTGTGGGTTTGTGTGTGACCTTATGGCCTGACCCAGCTCCCGCTGAAGGATGAGGGCAGCCCTGAGGGAAATGAAGTGGAACAGGGCTGGATCCGTGTCTATGCTGGGATGTCTGGCACGTTACATCAGTCTGTGGGGTGTTGTCCCCACTAAACAGGGAAGGTTTGTGGCTTTTCTCTGGGCAGGAATGTGCAGGATGGCACCTGGTTAACAAAACTTGTGCTTACCCTGGGCCAGCTCCATTAAAGGCATCAGCGAAAACTTAAATGGAAATAAAATGAGGACAACCCAAAGTTACCGAGTGCTGTTTATTCGGTTTTAAAGTTTAGACTTTTCCCAACCAAAATTTGATAACTGAATTTCTGAGCCACATAAAATACACTTTTCTGCCCTTATTTATTCCCTCTTTTTGTCTTTGATTCGGTTGATTGGACCTGAAACGTTGCTCTCCTCTTTCCAAACAGCCTGTCTTGTGGCTGCCTTGTTTTGTGAGCTTTGTTTTTATCACTTTGGGGATAAATCCTGTTGTTTCCTTCGGTGATAAATCCCTTTGTTCACTTTGGTGATAAATCCTGTTGTTTCCTTTGGTGATAAATCCCGTTGCTCCATTGAAAGAATGAGCTCAGTTTTTGTGTTGCTTTCTCCCTGGCTGCTGCTCTGGGAGGGGTCAGCAGCACGACCCTGCAACGCACAGCAACCAACGCCCTTTCAGTGGGAATTCGGGGGTTCCAGAGAGCTCCCAGCTGATGTTACAGTGAACTGAGCCTGTCTGTGTTGGTCCAACGCTGCTCTGCAGCCTCGCTGAGATTCAGGCTCCCAAAATAATTTTAATTTCTGGGGCTGGGAGTGGAGAGCAGAGCTGGCACAGCCTCCCCTGCTGGATGGGAGCTGGCTCTGGGTTTGAGGATAAATGTGCTGCTTTATGTGCTCAGAGCATATTGTGTGTGGAATGACTAATTAATTCTCCTTCTTCCCCCTTTTCCCTCTTTTTCTCCTTTTCCCTTTTGCACAAAACCAAGGCTCAGGTTGAAGCTAAGAAGGAACATGAAGGAGCAGTTCAGTTGCTAGAGGTAAGATCCTCTGGGTTCCCTGGGCTTGTTCAGGTCCCTCCTGAGCAGGAGAATTTACAGCGTCATCACTTGTGAACATTTCAGGGAATATGTAGGCAAACAGGGGCTGGTTTTGTTTTTTTTCTCTTCTGATATAATTGCATCCTTTAAGATTTATAGTTCAGTCAGGAGTGCATTAAGCTGAGCTGTTGGAAGTGATGTATGTTTCTCTTTTGGTACCCTTTTTTTTGTAAAATGCTATTAAAGGGAGTGATTAATGATGAGATTTTTGATTTATTAGGCTGGAAATACAGCAGCAAATACCAATCAGTTACTTAGGGTTCCTAATTAAATACTGCCTAATAATCATAAAGCAACATGTTAAAGAGCCAGAAACTGTAAACCTAATGAAAGAATTGAGATGCTTCAAAAAACCTTCAAAGGGTGTGCTGGAAAGGGAACCCTTCGTTTTTCTGCCTGAGGAAAAGGCATTAAATGGTTTGAAGTGTTAATGTACATATCCTAAAGAAGGTTCAAAAATCTGGGTTGATAATAAATAGCAGGTGCACTGTCAATATTTCATTTGGAAATTTGTTTTTATCTAAAGGTCATTTCCAGCCCTTTTACCTTCCCACAGTATTTCTGTATGTACTTGCTGGCCATGCCTTGGTGAAAGGGTTTGTTTTTTTTCTGGTGCATTGATCAAATTAAAAAAAAAACCCAAAGCATTTATTATTATTATCCATAAAAGTTAATATTCCCACAGAATGTGTTTTACGTAGGCTTTCATTATCATCCTATATATAAAGTTTGTTTTATCTTCCAGACTATAAGCTGAAGTTCTTATTTAATGCCTGGTGGAAAGTAGGAAAACAGAAACAAGACAGAAAAGAGATTCTTTACCCCCCTCAAGCTGAGCACAATTCTTATTTAGCTGATTTGTCTGCAACCTCTGATTTGCATAACCCCAGCAGGATTTCCAAAGCTTTTGCTTTTTATTGCCACCAGCACATTTATTTTTTAGCCTTTGACTGAATGTGCCTTTTGCAGTTCCAGACCAGCAGCAGTGTTGGTTTCTGTAGCCTGGTTTGTGTTGATGCATGTTTTTACACGTGTAACTGTTCTGATAGACTCTGCTTTGAAATGTGGAAAGAAAAAAAAAAGTGTTCAAAACTGTTTTGATTTCTTTGTTTATTTCGCATCTCTTTGTTTACTGTGTCTTGTTTGGGATTTATTGCTTTGCACTTCATGCAGAACACCTTGGACAGCATGCAGGTATTTTAGGGCATAAATTCTCCTTTCCCTGTCCCGAGCCCTGCACTCCTCCCTTGGCAATGAGAGCCCTGCCTCCCCTTGCATGGGACGTGTGCTGGAACCATTGTTATGCAAGCATGCTTTGCATTTATTTATTCATTTATTGGCCTAATACCGAATCATCACAATCAGGATACTCTTCTACAAGCAATTAATCTCGGCATGGATTAATGAGAGCTCAGATCCTGGTTTCCAAAGTCAATTCCTCACGAGCATGCCCAGTAGGAATGGTTTGGAGTTTTCCTCAAGCTGTAACTTTCTGGCTGCGTGGGTTCTGTCTGAATTCAGGTGGTTCCTTTGCCTGCTGTGTGTGATATTTTCACCCGAGGCTGATCTGAAATGCTGATCACATGGAGTGAAAGCCCCTTCTGCTCTGTGAGCAGTTGATCTCTGAGCACACAGAACGTGCTGGTGGCTGCTCTGAATTCAGACCTGTCCCCGTGGAAAGCTGCTCCTCCTGCCCCTGTGCTGTGTGCACAGTGTCTGTCTGTCCTGTGTGCACAGTGTCTGTCT
>VZDJ01000174.1:507778-562057 GCA_008694505.1 Cyanoderma ruficeps
CAACCCTGCTGCAGCTCCAGGGACAGCTGGGACACCTCTGTGCCACCCTGCTCAGCACAGGGACAGGGCACAGGGCAACAATCCCAGTTCTGAGCTGGGAACACAGGGTAACAGTCCCAATTCCCAGCTGGGAGCACAGGGTAACAATCCCAGTTCTGAGCTGTGAGCACAGGGTAACAATTCCCAATTCCCAGCTGGGAACACAGGGCAACAATCCCAATTCTGAGCTGTAAGCACAGGGTAACAATCCCAATTCTCAGCTGTGAGCGCAGGTTCAATGGCAGGAACAGGGTACAGGGTAACAATCCCAATTCTGAGCTGTGAGCACAGGGTAAAAATACACAGTTCTGAGCTGTGAGCACAGGGTAACAATCCCAATTCTAAACCTGTGAGCACAGGGTAACAATCCCAATTCTAAACCTGTGAGCACAGGGTAACAATTCACACTTCTGAGCCTCTGAGCACGGGTTCAATGGCAGGAACAGGGCACAGGGTAAGAATTCCCAGCTCTGAGCTGTGAGCACAGGTTCAATGGCAGGAGCAGGGTAACAGTTCCCAGCTCTGAGCTGTGAGCACAGGGTATAAAAATCCCAGTTGTAAACCTCCTCCCCTGCAGGGGCAGGGACATGGGCACATTTCCCTCGGGCAGGTGGGTCTGGCTGGCACATGCCTGGAGTCAAGAACAGGGGTGAACACGGGGATCCCTCCTGGTGCCTCAGTCATGGCTCTTAGGGCAAATTTTCTTTATGAAGTGCCAGCTTCGTGCTCACTTCTAACTCACAACCCCACGAAAAATAAAGCAGCAAAGGCATTTTTCTTCCAGGCTTCCTACTGTCGTGAGAGAACTTGAAATCTCTGCATGCTCAGAAGAAAAGGCAAAGAAGGCACTTACTGCAATACAAAGAATTTTTAAGTTCATAAATAACATGAATATTTTTTCAAAACTGCTTTAAAGGCAGCCTTAGCTTCCTGTTGAGGTCTGGATTGTGATGCTTTTATCTTTTATTTTTTATTTTGTGCTAGAGTTTCCATAGCTGCTTGTGGAAAGGTCAGTAATATTCTTAGAGATTTGAACAGCTCATCCTTTAGCTTTCCATTGGAAAGTGGGGACCAAATAACCCAAACCAGTTTTCTTCTTTGTTTGCTTAACGTCCTTTTGGAACTGTGCATGGATTCCATTTTCATGCAGCAAATTAACAAGTAGCAAAGTCTGACATTTCATTTGCTCGAAACCACAGCAGAAAAATGAAAAACAAAAACCCCAAGCATTTCATGTTTGTGCAAAACTCCCACAATGTCTGATTCTTACTGTTCTTTGTTTCATAACCAATCAGATGGATACCCTGAGATTTCCTGTGCAGAAGGAAATTAATTTGTGTGTTATGAATGCAAAGAAATTATATCTTTAAAATTCGCTCTAACTTAAAAGAAGTATTTGTTACAAGAAAAGGAACAAACAGTACCACCTTGTATAGTGGAGCATTTGGAATTTTGGGTTCTTCTGGGTACTGTAAGTATTTGCCTTTAGCTAGGATCTTTTTGTAGGTGGTAATTCGTGTTGTTTTCTTGATATATAAAATGTACAGCTTTTCTTACATGAACTGAGAATGTTTTTTTTCTTTAAAAAACCAAAATTCTTGGTTCAGTTGAACACATTTAATTGCTCTCCAGACTTCTTTGGTTAGTACAGCTGCTTAACTGAGCACAAGAGGGTTTTTAATGAAGGAAGGTGATGTTTGTTCACTAGAAAGCACCAGACTGGGATCCATTAATAGATCCTTAATTTATTATTATTTATTATAACATATCCTTAATGTAGCTGGTCCAGGGAATGTGCAGGTTTGGATCAAGGAGGTTTCATGCTGTTTGGAGTCAAACCTGCAGAACCCCCTGGGCTCCCCATGCCTTTTGTCACTGCTTCCAGCCAGGGAACGTGTCTGACGTCCCCCCTCACCTTCTCACACCAGAATTCATCGTTCAGCACGTGCAGGCAGATTCCCAGCCCACAACACAAGCTCATCTTTTAGGTTCCATTTTCTAAAGCCTGATGCCTCAGAATTCAAGCACAGCTGTGGTGTTTTGGCCTCAGAACTCAAACAGAACTGTGGTGTTTTGGTGTTTCTCCCAGGCTTCCCAAAGCCTCTCCTGGCTGGTGCCTGGAGCCCCTCAGTGTGCTTTGGCTTTCCTGTGCCAGCATTGTTTTGTTTGGAGGGCAGCTCAGCCACAGGCTGGGCCCGAATTCTGCAGCAGCCGCTGGGGCTTTTCTGGCTCTTGTTGGGTTTTAATACACAAATGTTAATGTAGCACTTCAGAAGCTTCAGCTTAACAGCAGGAGATGGGCGAACCTCAGAGACACACCTGGTTTTCAGAGGAAGCTGGGAAAGCACGCAGAACTGGGATTCAGATGGGCAGAGGAGTCACAGAACTGTAGGATCTCCTTGCAGGTGTTCCTGGCAGTGATTTTTTTCGGCACTGCCGGATTATCAGATGAGGGATTTCCCCTTTGGAAAGTGATGAAAGGAGAAACCCCCTCAGGGCTCCCGTAGGTCATGTTCGGGGTGTGTGTGGGAATTCCGAGGGATGCCGTGATTTATCCCCAATCCTTGTGCCTTCGTGGCAGCCCGCAGGAGATGTCCGGGCGGGTGGGAATTCCGAGGGATGCTGTGATTTATCCCCAGTCCTTGCGCCCTCCTGGCGGCCCGCAGGAGGGTCGGGGCGGGTGGGGATTCCGAAGGATGCTGTGATTTACCCCAATCCTTGTGCCTTCCTGGCGGCCCCGAGATGTCCGGGCGGGTGGGGATTCCGAGGGATGCTGTGATTTATCCCCAGTCCTCGCGCCCTCCTGGCAGCCCCGAGGAGATGTCCGGGCGGGTGGGGATTCCGAGGGATGCTGTGATTTATCCCCAGTCCTCGCGCCCTCCTGGCGGCCCGCAGGAGGGTCGGGGCGGGCGGTGTCAGTGTGTCTGTCCCGCTGTGTGTCCTGCAGGCCAAGGTGCGGGAGCTGGAGGAGAAATGCCGCACGCAGAGCGAGCAGTTTAACCTGCTGTCGCGGGAGCTGGAGCGGTTCCGGCAGCAGGCCGGCAAGATCGACCTGCTGAGCAGCCACCCCCTGGGCCCCCCGGGCCTGCCCACCGCCCCCGCAAAGTCCCTGGCACAGCTTCTCAACGGGATTGCCACTTCCATAGGCAAAGGTAAGGGGCTGCTGCTGCTGCTGCTGCTGTGGGCTATGCCCAGAGTTTCCTGCACGCACAGAACGTCTCAGAGCATCCTCACTGAGCTTGGTCTGGTTCTATCTGTGATGTGTGTGATGGAAACAGGGTTTCCTGCGTGCACAGAGCACAGAATCCACTCCTGGTTCTGTCTGGGGACACCGCCACATCCTCACTGAGCTTGTTCCAGTTCTATCTGTAATGTGTGTGGTGTACACAGAGTTTCCTGTATGCACAGAACATCTCAGAGCGTCCTCACTGAGCTTGGTCTGGTTCTGTCTCTAATGTCTGTGGTGGAAACAGGGTTTTCTGCACACACAGGACACAGAATCCACTCCTGGTTCTGTCTGGGGACACGTTCACATTTCAGAGCATCTTCATGGAGCTTGTTATGGTTTTATCTGGGCTCTGCTGTGGGCAAGATTCTCTCTAATTGGTGCTGAGAATATTGATAAAGAATCTGTTCAGTGTTAAAATTGTGTATTCCTCATGTAGAAATACACCTGTCTGAGAGAAGAAAGGCTGCCTGCCTGTGCAGGCTTTGTTGGAAACCCTTCCCTGCCTCAGGGGTAGGAGCAGGTCTGCTCTCTTGTTGAAGGAGGAATTAATGGGGGAAGAAAGTACAGAGACCCCACACACTGCATTGGCTATTACATTAAAAAATATATTTAAAGAGCTGGATAGAAAAAAATTAATTTACGTCTGTATTGATGTTCTCACACTCCCAGTCCCCAGCACAGTCAACAGTGTGTGTTTATCCAAGGTCTGTGCTGAACCTGCAGCAGGTCATCTCCTGTTGCCAGAGGCAACGGCCCTCCCCAGGGCAGAGCTTGGTGAAGGATCCATTATTCATAGGAAAATTACAAAGATCAAGGCAAGAGGTTACCTGAGGACTCTTAAAAACAACTTCCCTGTCAGTCACACCTTAGATTGTGTGTTATCCCATGTCAATGACATTAGATTGTGTTATCCCATGTCAGTGACATGAGACTGTGTGTTATCCCATGTCAGTGACATTAGACTGTGTGTTATCCCATGTCAGTGACATTAGATTGTGTTATCCCATGTGAATCATGTTAGATTTTGTGTTATTATTCCATGTCAATCACACCTTGGATTGTGTGCTATTCCCTGTCAATAACACATTAAATTGTGCGTGTTCCATGTCAATCACAGACTGTGTGTTATTCCATGTGAATCACACATTAAATTTTGTGTTACTCCATGTCAATAACGCATTAAATTGTGTGTTACTCCACGTCAATAACACGTTGGATTGTGTGTTATTCCGTGTGAATCACAGGTTGTGTTATTCCATGTGAATCACACATTAAATTGTGTATTATCCCATGTGAGGAGTGTGATCAGCATCACCCTGGCTGGAATCACTTCAGTTGTCCTACAAAGAAACAGCTGACAGGGCGTTCTCCTTACTGACAAATTCCCCCAAAGTAGTTTGAAAATAAGCATGAAAAGGAACTGGCAAAGTTAAATGATCTTGACTTGTTTTCCCGAGCCTGTAGAGAAGCTCTGAGGCGCAGGGCCTGGAGATCAGAAATGATTTCCCTGCTGCTGTAGACGAGCAGTTACTGTCAGTGGAGGGTGCTGAGCTCCATGTGACAGCCCAGGGCAGCTGAGGTGACATCCCTGTCTCATTTCAGCTCAGTGACTCTGGATTTGTGTGCCTGGGCTGCCTGAGCACACCTGGAGCCCTCTGAGTGCCTGTCCCTGCTCGGGCTCTGCTGCAGCTCCAAGTCTTCCCTAAGTGGGAATTAAAGGGCACTAAATGGAGAATTCCGAAGGCATTTCCTGAGAGGCAGCAGAATTTAGTAGAAATTTCCTTAATACCAACAGCAAGTCTCTAAGGGCAGGATTTTCAAAGCAACAATTAATTTGAAAGGAAGGGTAATTAGGTATTGAGCTGTCCTTTAGGCAGAAGGGAAGGGCCAGCCTGTATCACTGTGATTGATTTAATGAAAATTGAAATTCAGCTGAACATCTTTTAGGTACTCAGTCAAACTCTCCAAGCTATTTTATACTTATGCTGACGGAAAAACCTTTTTAAAAACTTTGAAACATGCCTGACTGAAATGTCCCGGGTAACCCCTGAGTAAAACCACAGCAAACACAGCCAGGTCTGTGCCCAAGGCAGTTCAGGGCCTCCCTCTCTAAACCCTTTCTCAGAACCTATTGATTTTTATGGGACTGGGGATTCAGGGCCTGCAGCTCTTGTGTCTGAACATCAGAACTGCCTGGCCAACGCTGACCCTCCGTGTGGATGCACTGATAACAGTGAAGTGTTGGAGCAAGTGGGCAGGAATTCTCATTACTGAAATCACCCTTTCCCACAGTGATGGCAGAGTGCAGCAGGTTCTTCACACCACCAGTGTAATTATTTTTATTATGTGTGAGGAGGAAAGCACATGAGAGGGAACACAGGGACAGCTCTCAAAGCAAAGCAAATGATGGAAATGAGATCAGTTTATGACCAGCTGCTTTGCCTTAATTGGTGAGGTTTGAATGGATCAGGAAATGAAATAAACCGAGCCAGGATGGATTAGAGCATAAAAAGTTCACTTTAAACGTACAATAATGTCACAATCAGCTATAGAAGCCTTAAGATTTATTATTCATCAGTTAAGAGGCTCGTTTAAATGGTCTCTCTAGATAATTTAGGTAGTCCATATGGAATCAGCAATTGCAATAAATAAAATGGAGAGTCTAATTGTAGTGCAAGCATGGACAGATTTAATTCTCCTGAAACGTTTAAATTAGATCTGGTGCTCTTCCTTTTTCCTTGATAAGGTGTTCTTCAGACTTCCTTAACAAACATTTGGCAGTCATAGGAAAATAAAGGCCATTTTAAGCATATATGGATTTTAAAAGGCTTCATGGCCAAAACCCCTGTGGCTTTATAAGGTTCTTCTCTAGTATTTAAAGAAAAAAGAGACATTTCTAGATGCTGCTGTGTGTTCTTGTGAGCTGACCTCTAGTATATTTCATTTTTAACTCTGTTATTTTCCAGAGGGAAAATACAAAAGCAAAGGTGTTTTACTGGGCTTTTTTTTTGCTTGTTTGTTTTCTTTTTTTGTAGGTTTCCAGTTAACAAGCTTTAAAAAAAACCAGTCTGCAGCTCTGATTCCTTCTCATTGTTGCTGCTCAAGCCCAGGGCCCTCAGTGTAATTGCCTTGGATGAAAGAGAGAACCAGGTTTAATCAGTTTCTTTTTTTCGGAGGCAAACTCAGGCCAGTTTTCGGATGCAGCTTTTTTGTCTGTGCTCCTGTGCTCAGAGCCTGCAGGAGCAGAGCAGGAGCAGATGATTCCAGCAGATCCCTGCAGGAATAATCAGGAGATCACATCAGGAGGAATGTGCTTCCTGCACTCTGAATCCCAGCTTTGGTTTGGGTTTTTTGTTTTGCAGAGGCATTACTTGATGATGCTTGTGTTTATTTTTCAATCCAGCAGTGAATTTACACGGAATATTTGTCTCACAACCTTTTCAAAAGGCTCCTCTGCAGAACACACAGGAACTCACTGCTGCAGTTGTTTGATGGGGCATATTTCTGACACAGAAACCTGTTTTTCCCAGTTCATTCTCTTGCTGTTGGATGTTCAGTGCCTCTGCTGGGCAGGGAGGTGTCTGTGGTGTTATTATCATCAGCACTAATTACTGAACCCTTTCTCAGTAATGATGGTGGAGTAGAGCAGGTTCTTCAAAGCAGAAATGTAATTATTTGGGGCCAGAGATGTGCCCAGGCCCCTCCTGCAGTCACAGCCACCACACACCTTTCTCTCCTGTGTGCTAAGGACTCAGGGTGAGTTTTATGTGCCTTGTTTTCCAAAACTGACAGATCCATATCTTGCAGCATCTTGATATTCCTGGAGCTGCTGATCATGAGTGTTCCTGTGCTGGTTGTTATCCTGTGTGGATGCAAAGCAAGGGCTGCACTGCCCTAGAACCTTCCTCCACATTTTGTACCTGCTGGCAGCAATTTAAAAACAAAGCCTGGAGAATGCAGGAGGTCTGAGACCAACCAGAGGCTTCCTTGGAATGAATAATCACAGTTGGCCCAATTATTTATAGCCTGGCGCTGGCAGGCTGAGATGGCAAACACATTAACAGCAAACAGAAGGAGCTAAATTGGCTCAAGTTCCTGAACAGGGAGGACTTTTCTGTCATAGATGTGAGATAGGTTCCAAGAATGAAAAACGTGCCCTTTTCCAGCCTGGGGATTGCTCTGAGTGGGGCTGGCTGTAATTAATCTTTTGTGTGGTGAGTTGTCTATTTCCCTGCTGTCAATGTGCTTGAGCTGGCCTGCTGTAATTTACAGTGATGCAGAGAAAATTAATCATGTTGGGCTAATGAGCACACCAGAAAAACCCTCTGATGGTGTTCTTGGAGCTTATTCTCCTCTGCAGTGTGAACAAAGGGGTTCCTCTGGTAATTCCTGGTGACGTGGACTGGAGACCTTGAAATTCAATAGCAAAACATTTCTGTCCATTCTGGCAGAATGGGAGAGGAAAGGCTGAACCCACACACGTTCAGGGGCTGAAAAATTAGAGCCCAGGCTTGTTATGTTAATGAGAGGCAGGATGCTCTGTGCACATCTGCACACTCTGCACTGTGCCCTGCTCTAGCTGCTGCTGCTGCTGCTGCTGCAGGTAACATCCAGCTCAGCTTACAGTTCTGCTTCCAGGTGCTGTGGGGACTAAACCAACAGTAAAAGGTAAAATGTACAAGTGGTTTCACTCAGATTTATTAGTCTCTTCTTGCAGCCTCCATGATGTTGTTCTTTTTACTTGTCTCACCTCTGGTTTTCACCTGGGTCAGGGGAGGTAACAGTGTTCAGCCCCTTGGGAGGTTATTCAGTGTGTGGTATAATCTGTCTTTTCTTCCAAACTGATTTTTAAAAGCACAGTAACAATATTCCAGAAGGATTTTTGGAGATTTTTCCTTTTTCACAGCCTTGGTTTCCATGTTTTAGAAACAGGAGGGATGGCCCTGGGATCATTAATGTGGTTTAGTGCTGGTGTCAGGGAGGAGCTCCTGGGAAATATGAGGCAGGTGCCCCTGGCACTTCCTGCCTGCCAAAAGTCAAACAACTTCATTGCAAAATGAACTAGATCATCAGCACTTCAGTCTCTTTTTTAGAAGAGAAATGTACGACTTGATTCTGATTTCCAGTATGTGCCAGAGCCCCCAAGAGGAATAAAGGTTCCATCAGGAGCTGTGAGTGCTGGGCGTGTCACACAGCGTGTCACATCCCTTCCCCAGACACACCACGGGGCTCAGAACTAACGTGGAATGCTTTTCCCTGGGGGAAACTTCATCTGTGGATTCTTTCAGTTGAAATACCTTCACTTTCTGCCCTGTGTCTTGTTACGTGTTGTTGACTTCAGTAATTTCCCAAAAGCCTGGCAAGTGGCAGGCTGAGCTGCTCCTGTGCTCTGCAGTCTGCCCCCCACGTCTCCTTCTTGAGTGATTATTAACAGGAGGAGATTCACCTTCTGCTGTGTACTGGCCGTGCTCCTGCCCGAGAGCCACTCCTGACCCTGCTGTGTGTTCTCTTGGCTGCCAGGTCATGAGAGCCCTTCTGGAAGCCGCTGTGTGATTTCAGAGTTCATCCGACCCCTTCAGATATCTGGAGACAAACCAGAGCAGCTGTCTGTCAAACCTACATTTCTGTCCAGGTCACGATCCGGGACCCCAAGATGCAGATTTGATTCAGACGTGAGTCTTTTTGGATTCTTTACTGGGAAAGTGTTTCAGGGCTGAGGCCTCTCTGCTCCAGCAGGCTGATGCAGGCTGATCCACCTGCTTTTAAAAAATCGAGACGTGAATGTTCTCGTTTCCTGAGGCAGCTTGGGAACGTGATCGGGGGAATTTAAGTGATATTTTCAAAGAAGCTGCAGTGGATGTCCCAGTTACACAGGACAGAAATCAGGAGTGTGAGGAACTCGAGCTCCTCTGAAGATCTCAGTGATGCACACGGAGCATTCCAGTGCTGCATTTCTGCTGTGGGGCAGGGCTGTGCCAGGCACGTTTGGGTTAGGCTTAGGGTTAGGCTTAGGGTCAGGGTTAGGGTTTGGCAGTGCTTTGTTCCATCCCCCAAAAGGAGGGCTTTGGCACAGCCTGGGCAGAAGGAACAGGAATTCCTGCAGTGCCCAGGGAAGTGTGGCAGGAAGAGGGATCGTTTTGCAGGGCTGGTTCTCTGCCTGGCTTTTATGGTGTGTGAATCTCCCCCTGCAGCAGCCAGCTGCTCACAGCCCCCCCAGCTTCCCCTAAAGGAGTCTGAGCCTGGAAAATGGAAGTGAAATTACAGGATGTTGTCACCGGAGTCATTCAGCTCTGCATTCTGTATTCGCACTTCTGAAGGGTTCTGGGCCTCCTTTCTTAGGAAGCTTTCCTGCTTTTCAGTGGGATTCCAGAGGAAATCCAATGGGAAGCTCACAAGAGCTTTTCAAAGGTGCCAAAGCAAGTCGATTTTTCATATTTAGGACAAATGTTAAATATAAAAACTGCACAGAAGAAATGTTTGAAACGCTGTAGAAGGCTGTTATGAAATAGCCTGGTTTATATGGGCAGATAGCCATGAGGAAATGATCTTCAGATTTTACCCCTCATTTCAGGAAATCCCGTTGCTAATTTTTACAGGAATAAATAACTTGCAACTCTGTGCATATTTTCTATCTATGTTATATTCATTGATACTGAAAACATGAAAGTCGATGGAATCAAAATGTTTCTAAATGGATCACAAGCCTGAGGATATTCAACAAAATATTGGATTCTTGTAGAGTGGGAATTCCATGGGCACATCTGAGGATTATCCACAGGAAATATTTGTGTATATTTGTGTAGCAGCATTACTGAAAAGCAGAAACATTCGCTGCTTTTTGAAGAGCCCACGGAAAAAGCAGCTTAGCAAGGAGACTTAGGGAAGCAGAACTAACAGCCAGGAACAGAAGAAGCACACGTCAAATTTAATTCCCCTTTTCTATTATTTTTGAGTTATCTCTCACTGAGAATGTCAAGCAGCCCTCTTTTGCAGAACTGAACGTTTTGTGCCTTCTAGAGTGTAATTATGTGATACACTCTTACATTATGCAAGCTCACAGAAATTAAGCTCCATTCCTTTTTAGAGATACCCAGACCCAAGGGAGGGTGTGTGAGTAAAATCTGAAAAATGGAACATGATGCTGGGAAGCCTGAAATAAATAAATAAATAGATCAGTGATACTCTGCAAAAAATATCTACATTTGCAACTGCCCTGGTTGTTGCAATTAAAAAGCCTTCTAGAATAACCATTCTGATTATTGTAGAATAACCATTCCTGGCTGTGTGCTTGATAAGGTGCCCCTGGAAAGGTGCCAGGGGGACAATCCTGGCAGGTTTTCCTGGATCCCCCAGGGCTGCCCAGGGGGAATCCCTGGGAGCTGGCTGGGCGTTCCTGGTGCTGGAGCTGAGTGCTGGCAGAGCAGTGAGTGCTGGGCTAAACCACCCCTCGGGAGTTAATTCAGAATAAAAGGGACTTCACTCGGAATTTTCCTGGTGTGTTTCTGGCAGGGACCAGTTTAAACCTGGAAGCTGCAGTTCATTATTCACCCTGTCTACATTGTGCAATTTTGCTCAGTTTTTGGACAATTTATTTTATTTGATCCCACTGTTAACCCAGCATTTCCACCTTAATTAAAGTTCTCTCAAGCTCGGGCAAAAAGTTGTTCATTTTTTTCTGAAATGGCTCACAGCAGACAGTACAATAAGTAGAAGGAAGTTCACCCCTCACTTTAAAAGCTCTACCAGCTCCAAGCATAGCTGGAATTACTGTTTTACCAGTGAGAGACCTCGTGCAGAGCTGAATCAGGCAGAGCCTGTGTTGATTCAACACAATCAAAGCTCCAGGTCTTGCAGACCAGATTTGTAATAGAACAAACTTGTGGCTTTGCAGGATTGAATTAAATGTGATGTTAAATTCAGAAGAAAATGTTGTTTCCTTCAGTTAGTGGAAAGGGTGGCGTTCAACAGATGCTGTGGGTTGGATTGGGCTGGATTGGGCTGGGTTGGCAATATTTTGTGTGATACTTGTGCTCTCCAGGTGTTTGGAGGCTGATACTTGCACCAGTTCTAAACTCAGCATTTATTTTAAGTGCTCAGTCACTGCAATCTGCCCTTCTAAGTAAAATAAAACAGTTGTGTTCCATGTTAGAATTTAATTTTTCTTCCTTGATATTATGTGTTCACTGATTTATATCACCTGTCAGGAAAACTGTTCATTCTTCTTTTTATTTTGTAATCACATTATCTTTTTTCTCTCCCTGCTCTACAGATGGATAATGATCAGAATTCCAATACCTCAAAGCAGAGATATTCTGGGAAAGTCCACCTTTGCATTGCCCGTTACAGGTAAAGCAGCCACCCCGTTACAGATGTGCTTCACAGCTGTCACATTCAACATCAGCTTCAGCTCCACGTCACCCTGCACTGAGTTACGAGGTGGAGTTCCTGTTGTGGAGAGCAGCCCTGTCCTGGTTGCTGTGGCTGCAGAGCAGTGCCCTGGGCACGTCCTGAAGTGTCAGAGGGAGCTGGGCACGGCTCTCCCACCCCCTGCACCCCTGTCCTGCAGTGTCTGAATCAGATTAAATGGTGCCTCCTGCTCTAGAGAGGAGCTCTCAGTCTCCTCTTATCAATTACTTTCTCAAGCAAGAAAAGATTTGAAGTCCATCACTGCTTTGCACATTAAAATTTCAGGCATGAAGTACTGTCATAAAAAATGCAGTGACTAACAGTTTCTTTCAGGATGGATATAGATTTAAGGACTTAGTCAGTACCTGCTGTCTCTCAGTAGCTTCTCTCAGATGTATCTCACTGGTTTTGTCTTCTTTTACCCTGCCTCTGCAGAAGTTTAATGAACTTCTGTGTAAAAGGAACATAAAATTGAATACAGCGACTGGAAAGGACCCCCACAGCTGGGTTTGCTTTAATCCACTCTAAAAAAAAACAAAGAGAATTTTGGCTGGTGCTTTTCAAGAGCCCTAAGTGAGGAGTGTCTGAGTAAATCCTGCAGGAAAGGACGAGGGTTTAGGGGTACAGGGGGACCT
Organism: Cyanoderma ruficeps; assembly: GCA_008694505.1. Lineage (NCBI taxonomy): Eukaryota > Metazoa > Chordata > Aves > Passeriformes > Timaliidae > Cyanoderma > Cyanoderma ruficeps. The sequence continues at coordinate 520,088 of VZDJ01000174.1, forward strand.
CACAGCACAAACTGCCCCGAGCCCGCTCAGAATGTGTCTCAGAAGGGAAACAAGAACACTGCCCGATGAAATTTCCCTCCGCGGAGCTGTGGCTCCTCTCCTGAGCAGCACTCTGCCTCTTCTCCCGCAGCTACAACCCCTTCGATGGACCAAATGAAAACCCGGAGGCGGAGCTCCCTCTCACGGCAGGAAAGTACCTTTATGTCTACGGAGACATGGACGAGGATGGCTTCTATGAAGGTATCTCTTATTTAATCCGTGAATTCATGCTAATTCATGCAGATTGAAGGCAGTTCGTCTGTCAAACACGCTCCAAATTCTCTCCTTCGTCTGCTCCTAAATCAGTTGCTAAAATTAGCTTTATCACCGTGGTGTTAATTAAAAGAGTTTCTGCATCAGCAAAGCCGCTCCTTGCAGGCAGAGCTAATTATAAGATATTTTATAGTGTCAGCTTTTCCTACTGGCAAGATTTAAGTTGACAAAAAAGCTTACTGGCAGTTCTGGCATCTCCCTTAATAGGCCTTTGTGTTCCCAAAAACTGGGGGTGTTGTTTATGCATTTTCACTCTCCCTTGCCCCTTATCTTTGTCCGCTCTCAAAGCGCTGCCACAGGAGAGGTGTTCTCCTCCAGGGTTTTAATGGGACTGCTCCTTCTCCTCCAGGGTTTTCATGGCACTGCTCCTTCTCCTCCAGGGTTTTCATGGCCCTGCTCCTTCTCCTCCAGGGTTTTAATGGGACTGCTCTTCTCCTCCAGGGGTTTTCACGGCACTGCTCTTTCTCCCCAGGAGAACTCCTGGACGGACAGAGAGGACTCGTCCCTTCCAACTTTGTGGATTTTGTCCAAGACAACGAGGCGCGGTTATCGGGCACCCTGAGCAGCGAGCAGGACCAGAACTTCCTCAACCGCTCGGGGCCCCCCTTGGAGGGGGATCTGCTGGAGATCAGCCCCCCGAGCCACCCGGGCCCCGGCGTCATCAGCAACGGCGCGGGGACCCTGGACGTGAACATCGACGAGATCGGAGAAGACATTGTGCCTTACCCCAGGAAAATCACCCTCATCAAACAACTCGCCAAAAGTGTCATTGTGGGCTGGGAGCCCCCGGTGGTGCCGCCCGGCTGGGGCACCGTCAGCAGCTACAACGTGCTGGTGGACAAGGAGGTCAGGATGAACGTGGCCCTGGGCAGCAGGACGAAAGCCCTCATAGAGAAGCTCAACATCTCCACCTGCACCTACAGGATTTCCATCCAGAGCATCACCAGCAAGGGCAACTCCGACGAGCTGCAGTGCACCTTGCTGGTGGGCAAGGACGTCATCGTGGCCCCCTCCAACCTCCGAGTGGACAACATCACCCAGATCTCTGCTGAGCTGTCCTGGCTCCCCACGAACAGTAATTACAGTCATGTCATCTTCCTGAACGAGGAGGAGTTTGACATTGTCAAGGCTGCTAGCTACAAGTACCATTTTTTTAATTTGAAGCCCAATATGGCCTACAAGGTGAAGGTCATGGCAAAGCCCCACCAGATGCCCTGGCAGCTTCCCTTGGAACAACGAGAGAAAAAGGAAGCCTTTGTGGAGTTTTCTACGTTGCCAGCAGGTTGGATATTTTCCTCCCTACCCCAAACCCCTTCAGTTGAATTTCTCTGAAAATACTAGATAAAATACTTTGACATTCACAGCGTTTAGGCGATGTAAGTGCATTTTGGTTGTGAAGTTGTAATCAACTTCATTGTACAATTTGAATTTGTGAAGTGAACAGATTGCTTGTGTTTTGGAAAGTCTGAGGGTTTTTTCCTGCCTGCCTTTTACATTAAGAGTGTTGGTAAGTGTTGTCAGTCATTTGCCATTATCCAAGAACATTGAAGTAGTGTTGAAAACTAGAGCAGAAATAATGTTGTGAATTTGAAGGATAATCTCGTCATTTTGGGGGTGCGTGGCAGCACCTGAAAAAATCTGAGTATCTTTCCTGATAGATTCACCTACCCAAGGTCATCTAACCATGGCCAGGCAGGAGAGCCCTGAAATATCCAGACTTTCAGGTCCCTGGGTGCCTCTGAAGTGACACTCAGGCACAAGTGGCCCCTGGCAAGTGAAAGGTCAGCAGCGTGCTCTGAGCTGGGGTTTGCTCTCTCCCTGCGGGGCTTTGGCTCCAGCACAGGGGCAGGAATTGTTCTGCTCTCCTCCTCGGCCTGGGGGGGTTTGTCAGAGGAGACAGGGAGGGCAGCAGTGCTGGCTGAGCAGGGGGGAGTGGAGCTGCTGGGCTCTGATGCCAGTCCTGTTTCACTGAGATGTCCTCAGCTGAAATGTCCTCGTTTGTGTGGGATGTCCCCAGCCCACACACTGCTCTGTAGTCTGGAGTCACTGCGTGGCTCAGGAGGCAGTGCTGTTGTGGGATGTGCTGGAAGGAGGGCGTTTCACCCCTGGGGGGTCCTGGGGGATTTGGGAAGCAGTGCTGTTGTGGGATGTGCTGGAAGGAGGGCGTTTCACACCTGGGGGGTCCTGGGGGATTTGGGAAGCAGTGCTGTTGTGGGATGTGCTGGAAGGAGGGCGTTTCACCCCTGGGGGGTCCTGGGGGATTTGGGAAGCAGTGCTGTTGTGGGATGTGCTGGAAGGAGGGCGTTTCACCCCTGGGGGGTCCTGGGGGATTTGGGAAGCAGTGCTGTTGTGGGATGTGCTGGAAGGAGGGCGTTTCACACCTGGGGGGTCCTGGGGGATTTGGGAAGCAGTGCTGTTGTGGGATGTGCTGGAAGGAGGGCGTTTCACCCCTGGGGGGTCCTGGGGGATTTGGGAAGCAGTGCTGTTGTGGGATGTGCTGGAAGGAGGGCGTTTCACCCCTGGGGGGTCCTGGGGGATTTGGGAAGCAGTGCTGTTGTGGGATGTGCTGGAAGGAGGGCGTTTCACACCTGGGGGGTCCTGGGGGATTTGGGAAGCAGTGCTGTTGTGGGATGTGCTGGAAGGAGGGCGTTTCACCCCTGGGGGGTCCTGGGGGATTTGGGAAGCAGTGCTGTTGTGGGGTGTGCTGGAAGGAGGGCGTTTCACACCTGGGGGGTCCTGGGGGATTTGGGAAGCAGTGCTGTTGTGGGATGTGCTGGAAGGAGGGCGTTTCACACCTGGGGGGTCCTGGGGGATTTGGGAAGCAGTGCTGTTGTGGGATGTGCTGGAAGGAGGGCGTTTCACACCTGGGGGGTCCTGGGGGATTTGGGAAGCAGTGCTGTTGTGGGATGTGCTGGAAGGAGGGCGTTTCACACCCGGGGTGGCTTGGGGGACTCGGGAGGCACTGCCTGGCTGCTGGCTTGAACTTATTTCAACTCTACTATTGAGGAAAGGCCTTTTGAGTGAGGGTTTTTCCGGCCAGACACTCGCCGTGCTGTATCTCCCTCTAGCTGTGGAGTCTGCTGAGCACTGCAGAGCTGCTCTCTGCTGGGGAGCTGGAGGGCAGGGAAGGCTCAGCTTTTAGAGCCAGAGATCCCAGAACCTTCCCCACTGCATCATTTCACTGGGAGCACTTCTACAGAAACCAGTCAGCTCTTCACTGCTGTGCAGAGAAAACAAAATAGCAGCTGTTGGAGTGATCAGGGGCTGGTGCCCGATTCCAGAGTCACTGGAACAAAGGAAAAGGATGAATTTGGAGTCAGTGATGGAGTGACCATCTTGGTGTGTCATGCACCTGAACTCATCTCTATTCATCAAAGCAATGGAATTGCTTCAGTAAAAACAGAAGTGTTTCTTTCTTGGTCACTCAATCTAAAAATAGAAATAAGTGCAGGATCAAGACCAACAGGGCTGCTGTGGGTTTTGGAGCTAGTTTATGTAAAAGAAAAAAAACCAAACATGAGGAGCAAAGTGTAGCAGAATTCCAAAGCAAACATTTATGTTGGTGACCAAGACCATTGAAAATCATCAGGAATAATTTCCCATTCAATGATGGGAGTAAATAGAAACCATGCTGAGCCTTGGGCATTGCAGTTATTAAACCTTTCTCTGCCACAGCCTGTGAAGGTCAGGACGGACACCCTGGGGATTGTTTAGTTCTGGGAGAATGAAGGGAAGGTGACTTCTCCTGCAGGAGCAGATTAATGTCGTTGCCATTGGGAAGGTGCTGGGTTAGATCAGATGCATTCTCTCCTGTAAGCTGAGCAGCTCTGCTGGATTGGGGATGCTGGCTGTCAATGAAATAGGGTGACCAGGAATGCTGAAATTCAATCCTGAACCAAAATCTCTCTTGGCCAAGAATAGTATTAGGTCAATTTGCATACTCTCAGCTTGCGAGGTAAAAATACTTTATAGATGCAGGGATGGTGTCAGCAGAAACTTCCTGTTGAGCCTGCACTGTCCTGAACACGACCATGATTTTATTCCCACGTCCACTAGAGGATGAAATTCAGTGGCAGCAAACCAGTGAAATGCACTGGCAGTTTGCCAGTGGTCTTGTGTGATTTTTGCACGTGCACACAGTTAAAGTGTCTGTAGCCTGTAGATGAACAGGAATCGGTTGTGTTTGGTTCACTGGGAGAAGCAATCTCACAGCACCGGGGTCTGTGTCCTGCTCTGCAGAGGTGGCTGCAGCTGAGCCCTGCCCCTCACACGTTTTAGCAGCAGACTCTGCCCAGGGTTTGATGGTTAAAGCAACGCAGCAGGATGCCTGAAAAATTAATGAGCTAATAATCTCTGTGATATTTTTACTTTGGCTTTCTGGCCGAAGCAGAGCTATTTATAGCAGGGTAATGCCTTTTAATTAAGGAGGCATTTGGTGTGCTGTTGTAGTAACGTTCTGTAAATGCCTGAAGAGGTTCCTGGGGGTTTTGGGTTCAGTGCAGACAAAAGCCTGTGAGACCCTTGTCCTTTAACCAGCTGCTGGGAGATGTTCAGGAGATGTTCAGCTCTCAGCCTGCAGCCCACACTGCACCTGGCTCACTGTGCTGCTGCTGATGCCAGGAGTGACCAGCCCCTCTCCCCCAGGTCCTCCAGCCCCACCTCAGGACGTTGCTGTGCGGGCAGGGCCCACGCCAGGGACCATCCAGGTGTGCTGGAAGCCACCGGCTCTGTCGGCCACGGGGACGTCACACGGTGCCAGCGTCACAGGCTACGGTGTCTATGCCAAAGGGCAGCGGGTGAGTGACCTCCTGTGCCACTGTCACCTCCCTCCTGTGCCAGGGTCACCTCCTGTGCCAGGGCCACAGGCTACAGCATCTATGCCAAACGGCAGTGGGTGAGTATCCTGCCAGGGTCACCTCCTGTGCCAGGGCCACCTTCTGTGCCAGGGTCACAGGTTATGGTGTCACTGCCACAGGGCAGTGGGTGAATTCCCTGCCGCCCTCCCTGGCTGCTGGGGGATTTCAGCTGGCAGGAAAGCTGGGACAGCCCTGCAGGGATCCTTGGCTGCCAGTGGAGCCTGTCCTGGTGTCTGGGCATTCCTTGCTCCCTCTGCAGGAGCCCTTTGGCCAGAGGGTGACAGGGGCTGGTGTGAGGGGTGCAGCCCTGGTGCCCACAGCCCACCCTGTGCCGGCAGCGGTTCCCTCTGGGGAGATCCCGAGGGCTGTCCCTCGGTGGGGCTGAGGGGAGGGCAGCAGCTGTTCCGGGGCTCTCAGTGGCCTGTCTGTGTCCCCAGGTGGCAGAGGTGATGTTCCCAGCAGCAGAGAGCACGGCGCTGGAGCTGCTGAGGCTGCGCGGCCTGGACGCCCGGGAAGTGACGGTCCGCACGCTGTCCGCGCAGGGCGAGTCCGTGGACTCTGCTGTTGCTGCCATTCCATCTGACCTCCTGGTGCCTCCAACCCCTCACCCCAGAACTGCTCCCAAATCTAAGCCATTAGCAAGTGCCGGAGCCCCAGAAACCAAAGAAGAACACTTAGGCCCCCATTTAAAAAGGGATGAGTCGTGGGAGCAGACTCGTTCGGTGTCCCCCGTGCACGGACACATGCTGGAGCCACCCACCTTCCACGGCCCTCTCCAGGGGAGGAGGTCTCCATCCCCCAACAGAATCCTGCCCCAGCCCCAAGGCACTCCCGTCCCCAACACCGTCGCAAAAGCCATGGCAAGAGAAGCTGCACAAAGAGTGGCAGAGAGCAACAGGGTAAAGGCAAACTCCTTCCTAAGGCCTTTCTGGGCTGGCTTGTTCCTTGTGAACCTTCCCATCAAAGGTTTTCCATCGTGTGCTTTAAGGAGCAGGCAATCATCCCTGAGGATCCAGACCTTGAGAAGCAGTGTGCTGGGAGGATTCTGGGCTCCTAAAGCCCAGCTGTGTCTGCTGTCACGGATCCACAGGGAATTTTACATATTTGCCCTTCCCAGTGCTGCCTTTTTCACAGAGCTGCCCTTCATTCCAGCTCCTCCTGGGGCTGCCAGCAGTGTCACTGCCCAGGGACACCCCTGGTGTGGGCACCACCATGAGCCAGGGCTGCTGCTCTGACTCACATATTTGCCAGTTAATGTAAATCCCACATTTGGGGCTCAGTACAGCTGATGTGGACGCATCCTGACAACGTGCTGTGGGTTTTCCACACAAATCTGCAATATTTAAATACTCCCAGTGCCCTGGGCAGTTACTTTCTCATCACAAGCTGCTCACAACTGTCTGTTACTTCTTGCAAGCTGAGGTGCCACTTATTTCATGTATTTTCTTGGTCCTTCATCTGGCAATCATCAGTTATGTCCAGTTTTTAGTCTCCCATTGTATCTCCAAAATAACTCCATTAATTCTGACAGTTCACACATGTCTTAACAGCCCCAATTTCTTCACTGTTCCTGTTCTGGGATGCATTTGATACAGTGGGTAAATTGAGCCAGCTTTGAAAACCTAAATAATCCTGGATTGATGAGGTTTGATAAACACATATGTGTGCATCTGTATATATCTTCCTTTTGTTTATAAATAAAGACTGGAATGTAATAGAGGGAGAAAAGGCAATCGGTTTCTTTGGCCCTATGAGGTGAAAGTTGATTTAAGTTCCCAAATATGTAGGGAAAGAGAACAAAAATACATTTTCTGGGTTGGAAAATTGCTGACATAACGTGTGCCCTGAACCACGTTTGATTACATTAGTTTAAGTGATGCTTGAAATGTTTTACTCAGGAATCTGGACAGAGGTTTATAGATGAATTAGTTCTAAATTAAATCACATTCTGCCGGGGATGTTTGTCATGTTTAGTCCCCTGTGGTGTAAACTCTTCACTGGTGGTAAGTGCTGCAGAAGGGGCTGTGCCTGCCCCGGCCCCGGGCCAGCCTGCTGGTGGCTGAGGAGCATTGTCACCAGAGCCAGCAGGAGTTTCTGAGGCCAGGAAGCTCCTCAGAGCAGAGCAAGAGCCCACAGCCTCATTCTGGGGCTTTTTTTGTATTGAGGTCAGAAATGCTGTCATGGCTTTATCATCCACTTCCTCTGCCAAGGGTGAGGAGTGTCTCTGCTGGCAGCCTCTGACTGCAGAGTACTGAGAATTTTGTTGAGTGCTACAGGGAGGAGAGCTGGCATAGAATCAGCTAATTGTTGAAGAGTGAGGGCAATAAAACAGGCAAAAAACTTCTTGCAAAACTCCTCAGAGGTTCCAGGCAGGGGAAGCCAACAGTGCTTTGGACCGTGAGTGCATTAATGCTGTTTGTGTGCTTTGGCCTTTGCCGTTTGTGCCCTTGGTGTGAATGACCTGGCAGAGCCCCGGGGTGCAGGGAGCCTGTGCTGACCGCCCCGTGCCTCTGTTGCTCCGTCAGATGGAGAGGAGGAGCGTCTTCAGCGACAGGAGCAGCGCTGCCCCCTACTCCGACGAGGAGGAGGATGGCTACGACTCCCCCAAGGTCAAGCGGAGGGGAGCCTCTGTCGATGACTTCCTGAAGGGCTCGGAGCTTGGGAAGCAGGTGAGTAGCCTGGCCCTGTTATTGTTTCAGGTGTTCAGCGAGGTGTCCAAGGGCTCTGTCCAGGTCACCTCTGGGGCTGTGGGGGGCACACGGGGCTGAGCCTGGCAGGGGATGCTCCTGGGGCTGGCAACTGAGGGATCTCCTGAGCACCCTCCCCTGCAGGCTCTGGAAACTGAACAAATGGAGATGGCAAATGTGGAAAATGTGCCTGGCCTGTCCTGTCAGGGTTCTGGCCCTTTTCTGTGTGAGGTGTCGCTGCTGCATGGCTCACATGAGCATCCCTGTGTGCCACAAAGGCACGGCCTGTCACCCGATACCCCAAGGACAGGGAACAGACGGGACAGGGCTGGCTCCAAGGAATGGAACAGGGGTGCCAGAACAATTCTGCACAACTGCACAGCTTTTGGTCTGATCCCACTGAAAAAAAAAAATACTAAATGATTTATTACATTAGTTTCAAGAGAGATGTAAATTCTAGAGAAGAGATGTTTTCTTATGTCTTGGCATAATTAAAAAAACTTCAGTGACAGAGGGTCTGCAGTGGTGGTAACGTGCTGCAAGAATTAAACGCCGATCACTTCTGAATGATAATGTGATGTAACAAACAGCTGCGAAGAACAGATGATATGTGAATTATCCTAAGGCTTTTACAGTTTGGTCAGCAAGCCCATTGATGCATGAAGGACCTCTTTAATCAGGGGAATTTATTCAAGACTAAAACTAGATCTGGTGCTGTGAATGGAGATCTCCTCTTTTGTATCACCTGGGATGGAGATTGGGTTTCTTGGATTCTGATCATAAATGGGCAAAACAAAATTTGCCCACGGTGTCTCCCTGTTGTTGGGACAGTCACGACACAGAGTGACACATAAAAGTTCAGAAGGCTCTTTATTATGGCTACATGCTGTCTTTTATGCAGCTTTTACAAACCTTGAGGCTGACTTCTAATTGGTTAATGGCTTTCTTGTTAATTATTCTGTTGGTTAGTAAAATGTATTTAACTTGTTTCTCGAATCTATCCATTCTTGGATTGTTCACATATTTTCTTTACTCATTCTCATGGGACAAATCCCTTGTTATTACAGGTATTTCTTGCTCTCAGAATAGATTGTTCTGTTAGAGGAAGTTCTCATTCTCAAAACAGCGTCACATGGGAATTTACAGATCACCTGTTGGCTGCACTTAGAAGAAAAGACAGGCTGGGTTTTTACCCTGTTCCTGCACGTCCCCTGGAGCAGAGCCCGGGCCGGGTGCTGTCCCTCCCTCGGGTCCCGGTGCGCCGTCCCAGCCCAGGGGACGCTCGGGGTTAGCCAGGATTATCAGCTTCAGCCGCACTGAGGTCTCCCCTCCCCTTGCCAGGCTCACTACTGCCACGGGGAGGAGTACCAGACGGAGAGCAGCCGGGGCTCGGACCTGTCGGACATCCTGGAGGAGGATGAGGAGGAGCTGTACTCGGAGATGCAGCTGGAGGAGGGCGGCCGGCGGCGCCTCAGCCTCACCTCGCACGGCGCGCTCAAGGTGAGGGCTGAGCACACCTGCCCTGGGGCTGCCCCCAGAGCCTTCCTCCGGGCACTGAGAGCCCCTGCAGGGCAGCAAAACCCCCCCGGCACAGAGAAATAGACCTGGGCCCTTTTAATGCCTTTATTACCTTCTTGTTTGCATTATCCGATAGATGAATTTTAATTAACTGACTGTTTTCCTGTGTGATTGCTGCAGTTGCAATTTCTGTTCCACCCCTGGGGACCTTCCCCTTGTCTCTGTGAGGAGACACTGCATGTGCTACCCCGAAAATGAGTTGTTTCTGAGCAAGGAGATTTGTAAACATTTGTGAAACAACTGAAGTTTTTCCCGCGTGAGTGATTTGTCCGTGTGGCCAGTGCTAGTCCCATCCCTTCCACAGGCCTAAGGCGTTCCTGCGAGAAAGGGAATTGTTCCAGCTTTGTTTGGTCAGTGCTTTATCAGAGCTCCCTGTGCTCTGAATGTTAGGGAGTCACCAGAGGGAGTAGGAAATACATCCCAGAAATATTCTTTTAATACAGGAATATTCATCATGACAGACAATTTCAGTAAAGCTGCTAAAGCACACGCAGAGCACTAAACACACCCAATACTGAATATGTATTTGCCATATTATATTTGTACATGTGAATTGTATTTGCTTCTTTATGTGTGTAGGAATTACACAAACTGTGTTTCCTTAGACAGCACAAACCCACAGATTAACTTTTTCCAGTGGATGGTTGTTTAACTAAAATCAGTATATTTTCTCATGCATACAAGAATTCTGACCGTTCTTATGACTGCTTTCGTGTGCTGTAAATTCAGTCCTTTTATTCTGGTACTGCCTGCAATGAGACTTTTTCAAAAGAAGAAATTATCAGTGATTCTATTGCTGCACCAACATAAAGGTTGAAAAGCAAAATCCTTCTGCATGCTCCTTCTATCCCCTTCCCCTGGCAAAAAGAATAATCCCCAGACTGTTCTTGTTCTTTATGCATCAGAAGGTGTATTTACTTCTTGGATTTAAATCAGTATTATCAGTGCTGATACTGAGAAAGTTCCAGAACCTAAACTGGTGTAGGAAATCGTTTTTGACCTGCTAAGGTTTGCGGGCTTCTCTTGATGTAGTGGTCTATCAAAACTGTGATAGTTCGTGCTTGCTGGTCTTTTTTCCATTCTGTGGCACTTTATCTCAAGTCTCACCGGTGTTACACACGTTTTAAAAACAAAGGAAAAGAGGTGAAAGAGTCTAAGGTGACTTAGAAAGTTCCCTCTGCCTGAGAGGGGACAATGCCCAAACCTCAGCTGGGTTTAGAGTGCTCAGGGAGATGTGGCTGAAATCTCAGGATGATCTGTCGTTATTCTGGGTGCTGTTGAGCCCAGAGGTGCCCCTGATCTGGGCATTAGGCACAAGGGGAGATGATCCCTGGGATCCAGAATCAATAAATCCCGGCAGGCAGAGCCTCCTGCACTCTGCTCCCTTCCCTCTGCCCAGAGCCCAGACTCTCAGGATTCTGTGTCAGCCCGAGCTGTGTTTTGTGGAAATGGAACAGGAAAACTGCAAAATGTATCTGGCACGTCCAGGATGCTTCTTTTACCCAGGCTGGGAGAGTTTTTACCTGCTTCTGGCATAAAGAGAGCCTTGAACTTCTGCTCACAGGCTGACTTTCAGACCCTGGTTTTACAAAGCAGGTACAAGATCACGGTGAGAGATTCGATGGCAGTGCAGTGACCTCAGAGAGCAGCCTGAGGCCCAGGGGGCTTTCCCTGGAGGCCAAGCTTTAAAAATGGTGCAGGTATTTTAGAATTTTAGGAGGGAAACCAGAACTCCTTTATTGATGGCTGAGGAGTAGCTTTGCTCCGACAGGAGACTGAAGATATTTATTTACTACTTCTATAAGAAGCTTTAGGAGATGCAAAGCAAGGAAGCTTACTAGGGCAGAGCTGTCATTCTCAGACGTGGGTTCTGGTCACAAAGAAAATCAGGTGGCAGTTTGGCAGGGGCCAAGGAAGGAGTTTTAATGCCACCCTCACTCACCCTGCTGGAACCTGAATGTGGCCTTCATTGCTCTGGTTCCAGTGCACGAGTTTATTCTTGTGAAGAGCATCACTCAGTCCTTTGTGCTGACCTCTCACGTTGGATCTGGCACCCAGCAACTTCTTAATCATGTCTTTATTTTTCACAGATCCTCATTCAAAGCATGACATCCTCCTCACTATATAAGCTGCATGCCTTACGTTTGCCATTGCTCTAAAACTAATTCTGTCTTTATTTTTCTTTTCTCCCTTTTCCCTCCCATTTTATTTTTGTCACGCGCTCTTTGTCCCCCGTCCGGTTTTTGACATTACATAACCTTAAGGAGTACAATAAGAATCAGACCACTGAAGCCCCTTTTTGGGAACAGCCTGGCTTTCCCCAGCAGACCCACCACAGTAAAAGGCTTTTCAGTATTCCCGAAGTGGCCGAAGAGGACGGGGAGCACTCGGAAGCGCTGTACAAGCAGGGTTTAGGTATGCCCTATAGAAAGAGCCCCAGGATAGCGGGAGGCTCCCGAGCCCGCAGGGCCGGCCCTGCCCGGCAGCAGCACAGCCCGCGGGGCCCGGGCAGGCTCCGCACGGCCCCGGGCACCGAGCGCTCCGGCCCCGAGGAGCGGGGATGGAGGCCCAGACAGCCCCTGTCCCGCAGCCCCGACAGCGGGCTGGACTGCGGCAGCGAGGAGGACGAGACCCGGCCCGGGCTCACTCACTGCTGGGGCAGCGAGGAAGAGGAGTCCTGGAACCGCTCCAGAGCCCCGTGGGGCAGCGAGGAAGAGGAGCCCCGGCACAGGGCCAGGCACAGATGGAGCAGTGAGGAAGAGGAGCCGCAGTTTGCGGCCAGACACAGCTGGGGCAGCGAGGAAGAGGAGTCCCGCAGCAGCTCCAGACCCCCGTGGGGCAGTGAGGAAGAGGAGCCCCGGCACAGCTCCAGAGCCCGGTGGGGCAGTGAGGAGGAGGAGGCGCAGTTTGGGGTCAGACACCCCTGGGGCAGTGATGAAGAGGAGCCCCGGCACAGGGTCAGACCCCGGTGGGGCAGTGATGAAGAGGAGCCCCGGCACAGGGTCAGACACCCCTGGGGCAGTGAGGAAGAAGAACCCCGGTTTGGGGTCAGACCCCGGTGGGTCAGTGATGAAGAAGAGCCCCGCTTTGGGGTCAGGCAGCCCCGGGTCAGCGATGAAGAGCAGCCCCGGCACAGCCCCGGCCCCCGGGGACACTGTCCCTGCCGGAGGCGGCCGCCGCCCGCCCGCAGGAGAGCGCTGACCCGGCAGAGCAGCATCGAGGAGGATTTCGGGGGTGTCCCGTCCTCGGGGGAGCCCGGGGGCGATCCGGGCAGGCCCAGCCCCGGGAGGAAGGCCGAAGGTCCGCGGGGGCCCCGAGCTGAGCGTTTGTGTAACGGAGCGGGGCAGGGGGGCTGGAGGAGCGACCCTGACCCCGCCGGCTCTAGGGCGGCCGCTGGCCGGGCAAAGCCGCCCCACAGAGACGCTGAAGACTCTCTGGTGTGTGAAATACCTTCTTCTAACGTCTGCTTGCCAAATCAGTCTGTTTTCTTCATCCTCCTTATTTTTTGTTCCTTTTTATTTATTATTATTATTATTCTTTTTCCATTTTTTTTCCTAAATTGATTTTTAAAGTCCATCCTTTGGACCCATGTGCTGCATTTTCCCCCTCTTTTTTTTTTTTTTTNCATTTTTGTTTATTACTCTGCATTTTCGTTTATGGTCCTCTTTTGTGTCATGCTGAAATCAGATTAATTTGCTTTGCAATGATTTCCCCCCAGAACAAATTATAATAATGGCTGCTTCTATTAAAGGACAACTGAATCTAAATTTTAATTAAGGGTTAGCTGAACTACAATTTTTCCAAAAGACTGCTTTTCTTTATTTTGCCCATCTGAATGTTGCTTTAAAAAAAAAAGCTGCATTTTTAGCTGGAGAAATGTTTCATCTTTTTTTTAATTTTTTTTTTTTTTTTTTTTTNCAGCTGGCCGTGTGTGCAGGGAGCAGAGCCAGCTGTGCCTGCCTGGAGTGTCTGCACCCCTGCTGCACCCCTGCTGCATCCTGCTGCATCCTGCTGCATCCTGCTGCATCCTGCATGGCCCCTGCCAGCCGGGGCCACTCCAGAGCCTGTGCCCAGGGCCACCAAGACTGTCCTGCTGCACAGAGGGATCTGCACACACAGCCAGGGCTGCCACCAGGACTGTCCTGCTGCACAGAGGGATGTGCACACACAGCCAGGGCCACAAAGAGTGTCCTGTGCGTAGAAGGATCTGCACACACAGCCAGGGCCACCAGGACTGTCCTGCTGCCTGGCAGGGCAGCCCCACCTGCACAGCTCAGGCTGCCCATGCTGCTCTTCAGGACACACAAATGTCACCTTAGTAGCAACGACAAAGGCAAAAGAATATTTCAGAAATTATTCTTTTATTTTCTATTTTTTCTTTTCTTTTTTTTTTGTTCTGATGTGCGACTGCTGGTTACAAAACTCTGCCATAAATCAAGGAGCCATTATTTTTTTTTCTTTTGCAGGTTTGCCAGGCAGCAGTACTCACTTTTCAGCTAACCTTTCAGTTAAAAACTAAGTTTAGTTGCCTTTAGAGCTTGTGCTTCCAAATGTGATTGAGCTGATCAATGTCCGGCCGTGTGACCAGGATGTATCCGGGCGTGGAACTGACCAACCTGTTCTCTGTGTTGTTGTTTTTTAGCTTTTAGGTAACCCGGCCTCTGCAGGACGGCCCGACAGGGTGGAGCATGCAGGGCGAAGGTCCTCCCATGGCAGCGCAGTGCCACAAAGGTCTCGGCCCCTGTTGGTCCCTTCCATGGGTTAGTTGGACAGATCGGTGATTTCTGTTCTTTGCGGCCTCAGGGTTGGGAAGGAAATCCCAAAAAGCCCAGACGGCAGCCGGCGGTGTGGGGCCAGGCTGCTCCTGCTTCACCGGGGGTGAACTGAGGGCAGGGGCGTGCTGGGGCTCCCCGGAGGGTGACCTGCAGCCACTGGCCCTGCCAGGAGCCTTTCCTGCAGCTCAGTGCCTGCTGCAGGGGGTTAACGCTGCCCTCAGCTGGGCTGCGCTTGGCTTTTGCCTCAGGAGAAATCTGCTGGAGGTTTATGGCCCGTGGAATCAGTCCAGGCGCCCACCCAGCCCCTCCCCAGCCCCTCCCCAGCCCCTCCCCAGCCCCTCCCCAGCCCCATGCTGTACTCCCTGCCCTGCTCCTGACTGCTCTTGTCAGTAATTGATGGCAAACTCTGCAAACCCAGCAGAAATGGCTTTCCTCCGTGAGCTGTGCAAACGTCATTCTGGCACAGGAAATCAGCCCAACTCCCAGAGCAGCTTTCATTAGCTTTTTTTTTAAAAATAGCAGCTTACCAATCAAAAGAAAACAACCAAAACAAAACTAAAAAACCCCACCAAGCTTTATAGGACATGCAGTGAGGTTTGGGGTTTTTTTTTTTTCTGAAATGCCAAACATGGTTTCAAATATTAACGGGGATAGTTGGATGATGAGGCCAACTTGCATAACTGACTTGTTCCTTTCTGGGTCTGCTCCCGCAGATGGCTACAGTGGTCATGACCATCTTTCCCCAGACATTTATGAGGAGTCTGAAACTGATCCTGGCACAGAAGATCTTTCCACTCGAATATTTGTTGCACTTTTTGACTACGACCCGCTGACCATGTCCCCCAACCCCGACGCTGCGGAGGAGGAGCTGCCGTTCAAGGAGGGGCAGATCATCAAGGTGAGATCTGAGAACCGAGGGGACAAAAGACACTTTCACAAACTCCTTTGTGCTCTGGAGAAAAGCCGCCCGTGTGATCAGAACCCTGAGGGTTTTTCCTGCAGAGGTTCAGCCTGGAAATCTCACTGGACCTGCCTAATTAATATTGGGTGCTAATGGCTTAAAAATAACCACAAAACGGGCAAAAATCTGCAAGTTGCTGTAGATAGTTAGGGCCAGTCTTAATTAAACGTTTAGGGTGAGGCCAAAATGGTAACTCTGAAGCTCTCCATGTCCATTGCCACAAACGCTGCAGGAGGAGCTGCTGCAGAGAGGATTTTTGCTGCAAAGGAGCCCCAGAAGTGCTGGTGTTGTACCAAACCAGAGCTGCTGCATTTTCTAAATGCTGAGCACTCCTAGCTAAGGCACACACGCAAAATCCAAATTCTGCTTATGTATCTGAAATTACAATTCAAATAAATACAACAATTCCAGTGTTATAACCTAATCAGAGTGATCCAAAGCTAATATAACTCCACATCTAACCTGCAGTTGTCATCTGTGCTTTAGGAACCCTTGGCCTGCACTAAAATTCCCAACTGCTGAAACCCTTTTGACCAATATTCTCGTTCTCTGAATGTCAGGTGTATGGGGACAAGGATGCTGATGGATTTTACCGTGGGGAAACCTGTGCCAGGGTTGGCCTTATCCCGTGTAACATGGTCTCTGAGATACAGGCAGATGATGAGGAGATGATGGATCAGCTCCTGAAACAAGGTTTCCTTCCTTTGAACACTCCAATCGAGAAAATTGGTGAGAGAAAATGCAGACATTTCACCTCACACTCCTGGACACCCACTTCACCTCTTGTTCTTGTGCAGATGATGAGGTTTTGCCGTCATTTCCTGCCCCAGGGGATCCCTTCTGTGCCAGTGTCTGGGTGACTTTACACAGCTAATATTTATACAATTTAATACACATTTATACAATTTTATACATATTTATACAATTTTATACAGCTAATATTTATACAACTTTATACATCTAATATTTATGAAACTTTATACATCTAATATTTATACAACTTCATACAACTAATATTTAATCTTAATATATCATTGCTACAAATGAGGACCTGTAGCTTCACGACTCTACTTGTTACTTTCTTTTCTGATTTTTTTTAAAACAAAACAATTGGTTTTTGTCTCGTGAAATATTTCCGTGCACAGAACAGGATCCCAGAGCTGCGGAATCTGCTGTGCACAGTGAGCTGGAAACTCTGTGCCTTGGAATAAAGAGGGGCACACCGGTGTTAATTATTATTTAATAGCTGTTAATTAATATTTATGAGCTGTGCATGGCTGCACTCTCTGTCTCTGTTTGTGGCTCTGGCCACTGGGGCTTTGTGCTGGGAGCAGGGCGGGATGGCAGGAGGGACCTTGGGAATAACTGGGAACACTTTGGGAACATTTTGGGAATAACTTTGGGAATTTTTTTGGGATACTTTGGGAAGACTTTTGGGAACACTTTGGGAATTACTTTGGGAACACTCTGGGAATAATTTTGGGAACACTTTGGAGATAATTTGGGGATAACTTTGGGAATATTTTTGGGAACACTTTGGGAATACTTTGGGAATAATTCTGGGAATGCTTTGGGAATACTTTGGGAATACTTTGGGAGTACTTTGGGAATAACTTTGGGAACACTTTGGAAACACTTTGGGGATAACTTTGGGAACACCTTGAGAACAATGTAGGAATACTTTGGGGATAACTTTGGGAATACCTTGGGAACACTTAGGGAACACTTTGGGGATACTTTGGGGATACTTTGGGGCTGACCCCGCTGTCCTGCCCCGCAGAGCGCGGCCGGCGTGTCCGGCAGCAGCCGCTGACCACCAGGAGGATGGTGGCCCTCTATGACTACGACCCCAGGGAGAGCTCCCCCAACGTGGATGTGGAGGTAGGGCCACAGCTGAGCCCCTTGTCCTTTACAGTGATCCTTTAAAATGGGCTTTGGTTTTGCTTTAACTGCTGAATTGTAGAACACTCTGGAATTTTCTAAAGGAGAAAGTGAATTTTCAATTACGTGGTGCCTGGTGCTTTAGAACACAGCCAGGGCTGTTTTCTGTTTTTATTGAACCAAATCTTTTTCTAAATTACGGTGTTTCAAAGTAGTTTGGCCAACAAATCAAATCATTTGTGCTGATATATTGCAAAGATTTTGTTTGTTCTGTCTCCTACGACCACAGGAAATTAAAATTAATTTTAAAACCCCGCCCTAATTACATTTAAGCCACAGACAGTTAGAAAGAGCCGAGTGCCCTGTGTGCTGACCAGAGTGGAGCTGCCCTTTGTGAAGGTTTTATTGAGGAGAATCCAGGCCAGTTCCAGTGCAGGGACGGTGGGTGATGTCCGGAGGTCCCTCCCAGCCCTGGTGCTGTGCTCAGCAGCTCCCTGAGCTGTGCTGGCCCTCACACAGCAGGGCCTGAGCCCTGCCCACCCCTGAGCTGGTCCCTCTCCACCAGCACTGACTGAGGGCCCTTGGAAGCTGTGCAGATCAGAGCTCCAAAGCTTGTCCAGGGCCTGAAGGGTCACAGGGAGCCCTGTGGGTGTCCACACTCACTGGGAGAGGTGCCAGCTTTAGCAACCTGAGCGAAAACCCCAGGGGAAAAAAAATAAAAAAGAGGTTTGGCTCTCAAAGATCAGTTCGGTTTCACCAGTGTCCTAACATGAGGGAGTGGGGAGAAATCTTGATGGATTTGCCATGGATAAAGAAGAGGTTGGTCTTTGCCTGACAGCTGCCTGTCCCCCTCCTTCCCTGCAGGCCGAGCTGACCTTCTGCACTGGGGACATCATCACTGTCTTTGGTGAGATCGATGAAGATGGATTTTACTACGTAAGTTGGGTCTGCTGGGTCCCCCCCAAACTGCTCCCAGCTTCACCAGCACCACTGAAACTCCAGCCTGGGGAGGGGCTGTGGAAATGTGGGAGCTCTCAGCGTCCCCAGGGGCCTTGGATGGGAATTTCCTCTCCCTCGCCAGCTTTGAAATAGGCAAAAGTATTTCCCTGCCTGCCTGGCAGCCTGCATGTGGTTAAATGAAATAATTCACTGGAGCTTCCCTCTGCTCCCAGGGTGAGCTCAATGGACAGAAGGGGCTGGTTCCTTCCAACTTCCTTGAAGAAGTGCCTGATGATGTTGAAGTCTTTCTCTCCGACGCTCCCTCGCGCTACGTCCATGACACACCCATGAGGTCCAAGGCAAAAAGGGTAAGCAACCCCCTAAGGAACACTTAAACCTTCATTCTCCATTTCGTTCTGTCTCATGTATAATTTAGACATTACTTTTAACATTACTTTTAAATTCATTTGCCCATTTAAAATTATCTTTCGATATAATAAAACGTGAGGAAAAAATGACTTTAGCCTTCGCCAGCTGGTTACATTTGTAAATGGAGAAACTAAATTGACTGATTGCAGTCATTGCAGTATCAGCCACTATAATCTGAATTTAAGCAGCTCCTTCTTGGTGATAGTTATCTCCCAAAGCTTCTAAATTGTTCTTACCAAAATAGTTTTTGTGCACGAAAGGCTGGTACCAGCGTTCCTCTAAATACAAACTGTAACTGCAGCTGATGGGCTGACAGTGGTCGTCTCTTAATCCTTCCAACCTCCCGTTCCAACTGGTGACAATTAATTGCTCAGAGACTTCTCTTTTACGAAAGAATTAATCATGTTTAGAGTATCTCATTTTTGGTTTTGTTTCATCACTGCAATACTTTTCTATATTATATATTTTATATATATTTTTATTTCTTTGCTCATCTGCTTGGAAACAGAAGAAGAGTGTTCATTTCACACCTTAATAAGGCAATGTAGCCTTCACGTAAGTGAGCAACTGAAGATACCAATAGAGATTTCAATTAAAGCTACCTGGCTATCTAATGCAAGTCTTGAAACTCAATTGTGGGGGAAAAGAAAAGAAATATGTCTCCAAACCCCTTGGCCACAGAAGAACAGGCTGTCTGCCTTTGCTGTACCTAGTCATGCCAACTCCTTTCTTGGGAGACAAATCCTTTCAAACAGGAACCTTCTGAAATCAATCCCACCTCCCTTTACGAAGGTCAGCGTTTGGAACATATTTCTTCCCGAGCTCAATGTTTATGTTTACATAGAGAGGAGAGTTTGATGTCTAACTACCCTACAAACAAAGCTGCATATTGCATTGCTAGCCAAGCTGGGATGTAAAAATTCCAAGCTCCTGTGTCAAGAGAAAAGCACAAGCAGCTGCAGCCCTTGCAGGAACAGCAGTGACGCTGGCACGGACAGTAGTTTACACGGGGATAGTTGGTTCTGAAACTCACTACACTCAAATACAGCTACTTAATTAAATTGTCTGCCTTAAAATGTGTTTTCCACAATCAATTATACCCCGGTTTGCCTAAGACCAACTATTCAACACTTCTGACAAAAAAAACCCCTTCCTGCGGTACAATTTCCTGGATTTTTCCCAGCCAGTGTATGTTTGCAACATTAGCAACTGTTTGGTTTACCAATGCAATAAAGTCTCGACCCGAAACATGCAGCTCACTGGATGAATGCATTAGACTCCATATCTGGTATCTTCAGGTGTACGTTGGGGTGCTTTACCAAGTTGTTTTGGTTTTTGGTTTTTGGTTTTGTTTTGTTTTTTTCATTAGAATTAGACCTTGATTTAAAATCAAAGTAGGCTTGAAGCCCCTTTGCTTAACTCTCTGTTGCACAACAAGCCAGTAAATTGCTGCTGTTTAAACTTGAACTGCCGGCTCGCAGGCCTCCCTACAGCATGGACTCTACTACGAAATCTCATCTTAATTGATAGCGACCATTCTGCCAGCTGGGCACTCTAGTTAGGATAGGCTGAGTATACGTAATTTTTAGCATTTTCATCCAAGTGCTTTTGATGACTGAAAAAAAAAAAAAAAGCTGTTCAAAATATTTAGGAATGCTGTCATCTACCAACCTCATAGCTGCAGCATACACATCAAGCACTCAGGGCCTTTAAGCTTTCTTTGATTGCAATTAAGGTTCATTTTAGCTTTTTCTTTTCCCTTTTTTTTTTTTTTAAGCCAGTGTGCCATCTTCTCTAATCTGTACATAAAGTTTGCTAGCCAATTTTAAAGAAAAGGCATTTAAAGGACATAAAAAAGTAAGTGATCATGTAGCATTTTAAGTAATTTCTTCTGAAAAGAGTTTGGCTTCTATAGATTGCTAATCTGTAGTAATTAACGCCTTTTTCTTAAATCTATAGCTAAAAGTGTCCCTCTCCATTTTAGTACTATCAGAGTACTGAAATGAAAACCCAAAGCCAGCTTTGTGGCTTTTGTGGCCAGAATTCTGGCAAAGCAAGTATATCCAACTTTTCCCTTAAAAAGGTATAACCAAAACTGGGCTTGATTGGTGGGTTTTCTATTCCTACAATTTTATTTCCCTCTGAATTGATGCATTTTCCATAAGCCCACGCAGTATTTTAAACCCGAGTGGAGAATAGAAAACCAGCCCTTTTTGTTTAAGCGGGTAATGACGGGACAGGTGATGTTGCCAAGTTTCTTGCTGCTGATGGCTTTGAAGCTTTGACAGACGGAATAAATCAATGATAACAATGTACCTACTAGGTTCCTCCTGAGAATACAGGTACACCCCGGAGGGCACCATCCCCCACAGCTCATCTCCATCCCGGGTCCTCCCCTCCGTCACCGGTGATGGGCTCTGGTAGTCCCGGGAGAGGCAGGGAAATGGCCTCGAAAAAGAAAAAGGGGCTGCTTTCCAAAGGCAAGAAACTGCTGAAAAAGCTTGGTGCAGTGAAATGAGTCATGTGCTCCTGGACAACTTGTAAAGCTTCCAGTCTGTGTACTTCTTTTTTCTTTTTTTTTTTTTTAAATCAAAACTAGGGCTTTCATGACTATGCAGTACTTTACCAGACCTTTGCATTTCTAACTCTGACATCAATAGAATCATGTGAATTATTGCTTGATCAGAACAGCAAGAAAAAAAAAAGGGGGGGAGCAGATTTGTTGTNAAAAAAAAAAAAAAAAAAAAAGCAAAAAAAAAGTTGTGGGATTAAGACCAGAAGAACATGGTTTTATTGGAAGTCAGCGCAACACCTGCAACTCCATTGGAAAAATCTCAGCCTTTAGTCTCCTTGAACCACGAGTGGGGGGGAAACCTCTCTTCACTGATTGCTAATTCAGAGAGATCACCCCGCTAATCCAATCATTATCAGTAACAAAAATGGTCTTGAAACTCCTAGTTGAATCAGCCTTGATGTTTTGCCTTATTAATGCACAATGATTTGTACTGTCTAATAAATATGCAGCGTATACTTTGTATGTACTGTGGGTTCAGCTGTCTCCATCCTCCCTCCACCACGTGATTCCAGGTCAGTTCCCTGTTACTGACCCCATTCCATGTCTGATGAACTCCTGGGAGTGTGGAAGTGCTGTGCTAAAGGCTTACTTTTCAGTTTTTGCTCCCCCCAGTAAAAACCAAACCCTTGTCCTGGTTTGTCATTCCCCCTCCCCTGGGATCAGGCAGTGTAAAGTCACTCAGAACCTCACCCACTCAACCACCCAACCTCCAGTTTTGGGGTTCACTGTTCTGAGCTACTGGGAAAAAAACAACTGCACACCAAACCCCCTCTCTGTACTCCCCCAGTGTTTTGCTGTGGAGGTTCAGCCCTGGCCAAAAGGCATTTTGAGGCTGCTGAAGGGACAAACTGTCACAGGCACAGCCCAAGGAGGCTGAGGCAGGCTGGGGTCAAAGCACACCTGCACTATTGGCATCTCACAAAACAACCCCACACCCGATGGCAGTCATTGGCTGTTACTATTTTGTAATTCTTGTCCATTTGTAAATTGTTTTTACTGTTTATACATACTTTTCAGACTGCCTTTCTTTTTGTAATTTACGGAAGGTTTATAAATGAATGATCAAAGCTTCCCCATTGTGTCTTCAGATGACAATGTAAATTACTGTAAAATACTGTGTGCTAGATGACTCCATTTAATTAAAGAAAATAACCGGCCTACATTTGTGGTAAAGTACTGTGTGGGTGTGTGCATGTGTACAATCGTTGTGTATTATATTTTATATAAATAAATTATTTGATATTTTGTAGAGTGCAGTATGTTTCATAAATCCACTGTGTCAGCTGCCGCCTTCTTGTGTCAGCCTTTTTTCAGAGCTGTCTGTCCAGGGCTGCTCAAGTTTACTGCACAACAAAGACAGGGTTTAAGGAAATCTCTCTCTGCACGACTGCAGGAGCTTCCCAGAGGTAAAAAAGGGTTGCAAAGCTACTCCAGCAATTGTCCCATCTGTGCCCAAAGCCCAGTGCTGAAGAACAAAACACACACAACAGGCTCAAAGGAGCAAGGATTAATTACAGCAACAACTTTATTAAATCTCACAGAGAAAAGCAACAAGGTTCACAACAGGGTGGTTAAGAAAACCAGCACTAATGTGAATTTCTCCACGTGCAGTGGTCTGGCCCTGCTGCTGCAGAAAGCTGAGCTCATCCCCACACCTGCTGTTAGTTTCACAACCTGGGCTGCAGAACAGTGACCCATAAAAACCCCTGACAGGAACGAACCAGGGCTGTGCCACTGCTCAGAACTACAAACCCCAAAACCCCCACACCTGTCAGTGCACGGATGCTCCTTATGGAAACTGCATTTCTCATCCGGCAGCCTGTGGCTGCTCAGGAGCCCCCAGCAGGGCAGCTCCTCTCCTCCCGCAGGGCGGGGACTGGAGTGACACAGCGAAGGCACAGCCCCGGGACAGCGGTGGTTTTGCAGATCCCTCACAATGACAACTGTTAAAAACCCTGCCAGAGGTTCTGCACCACTGCACAGCCTCAAAACAAAGCCTTGGAAAAGTCTGCTCCTTCTAAGGTATGAAACAATTCAGGAGACAAATCTGGCCCTTGTTTTAACAGCCAACAAAAACAAGGAGACAACAATATTGAAGCATTTTGAAAATCAGAAGGGTCATGAGCTAGCTGAAGAGTTTGGATTCTGGTCTGCAAAACTCTGGATCTCTCATGCAGGAAGTAATTCTGTGTAAGACTTCTCAAAATGTAAATAAGAACAACCAATAAACTTCTGGGAAGAATCAGAAAAAAACTTTAGCAACTAAGTATCAAAAATCACAAAAATTTGTGTAGTTTTTCTAGCAATCAGACAGTGTTGAAAATGCAGATCAGCCATCTCAAGCTTTTCCCTGGTACAATGAAAATAAAATAATTTCCACAACTGCACATCCTGTGCATGTCTCTTAGGAAAACCCAAAACTAAACCAAAAGCCCAGACAATTCCACATGGCCTAGAGAGGAACTACACTCTGTGCTTGGCTGGTAACTCGGCCTCAAAGGTAGTAGAGTCTGTCTGAAAGCATCAGGCTTGGTTCTCTGTGAATACTCTGACCAACAAGGAAAGCCAATTTATGAGCATACTGGCAAGGAGCAGGTACTCTGATTATACCCTGCAGAAAGGGAAAAAAAAAAAAAGGTAATTATTTTCAAGTAATTTAAATAAGCATGCAATCACTGCAACAAAGACCCCTGGACCTCCAAAGTCTGCATAGTTGCAAAATTTGTATTCCCTGATTTGTGAAAATAACTTTCTATCCACCCAACACAAGAGAAGAACAGATGCAAAAAGCTCCCAACTTCCCAACCCCAGTGCCCTGCTGGCACCTCACGCAGGGTTACATTCCGTGCTGGCCCTGCAGAAGCTGCTGCCAAAGTGACAAAGCTGAGGGACACCTCAGGCACCAGCTGAGCTGGGTGTGCCACAGGGGCCTCAAGGGAAATGCAGCAACACGGCTCAACCTCCACAGACAGGAGTAGCTGCTTCTGCAGGTAAGAAATTATTTCCATTTTGCTTGTGACAAATTGGGAACAACACTCACAACGATTTGCTAGGGAGAACAAAGGCTGCTGTAACCTCCAGAGAGATCAGGTCACGATAAACCATCCAGTCCCCAGACTGCTGGAGGTGCCAGGGCATCCTGGCAGGCTTTTGGAGCTGCAGGGCTGTTCCAGGAGCCCTGTTTCCCCCCCTGCAGGCTGGGGCTGCCCAGGGCCAGGTGGCAGCAGCACTCACCGACCAGTTGTAGTACATGTGGCACAGTTTGTAGGTCAGGCGCTGCACGTGGTCAGGTTTCAGCTGGCTGGTGTCATACACCACGTTGTAATGGGTGGGTGCAACGCAGCCATTCTTCACTGCCTGGCTCACCACAAAGAAATCGTACCTGCAGGGGAAAGCAAACCCACAGGTGTGCCACAGAAAGGGCCCTTTGTCTCAGAAAAATGCACATCCCCATGCCTTTGTCTTGTTTCCTTTGATTTTTTTATGCTCGTTGAGTAAAGCCCAGAAGGATGCCTGGGCTTTGGCCACAAAAGCTTCCTGTGTGTCTGAAAGGCCAGGAGACCTGGAGGAACATGAATAATCTTATTAAATGGACCAGGTCTTGAGATAACAACCTTAACTATTTGTTCTATCCCGTTCTCCTCCTGATAACCACCCTGCACATGTATTTTCCTCTTGGTAACCACACTTAGCTCCCACTGCTCCTTTCCTCCAGCCCCTGAGCCACACAAGTGTGGGAAGTGTTTTGACACTTGACCCTCCAGAGCATGTAACACTGGATGGATTCCCTCTGTGAGCAGCTGCTGGCCAGAGCAGGAAGTGTTTTACCTGTGCAGAACTCACCACTCAGGTCTGGTCACCACAGTGTCCACAACCGTCCCCGGGGGTGGGTTTCTGAGCCCCCCACCAATCTCTGCAAAGAACCTGGCACCCACTCGCTTCTTCACCACGATCACAGTCAGCTTTGGGCTAAAGGGGGGGAAAGGGGAAACAAAACACTCCTGCAAAACTGCACTAAGACCATTTCAGGAGCAGATCTGCTGCAGTTCCAGGGCATTAACTTCACATGTAAGTCTTTAGTGAATTCAGATTAAATACGACATTGTTCACAATTTTAGATTTTCAGTTGAGGTACAACACTCATTATTTTTCACCAATCAAACTGTCTTTAACTTCACTGAGAAGAAAATAGACCAAAAAGGGACCTTCTAAATAAAGACTGGATTTCTACTCTCTACACCATTGTTTCCTATACTGTGTCTTAACAGTATTTTTGGTAAAGCCATTAACAAAAGCTAAACAGAAGAACTGAGCACTTGAATTGCTCTGCCTGCCTGCAGTGTAAGGAAATATTTTTATTTTTCAAAGCAGATTAAGCCACTGCAGTTGATAAGTTTCAAAGCAAAATGTTGAAAATGTAAGTGACTGGACAACTTCCTTTAAGAAGTGGGGGAAAAAAAATGGCTTTACCAGACACATAACAGTCAGGCTATGATCAACCAGTGGGCCAAAAGTAAATTATCCCATCCATCAAAAATGCCCAAAGAGTGAACGTCACACACGTGTATGGCAGTCATGTGGTGCATGTGCTAAGAACTTTCGTATTATATTACAAGTCAAGTATTTGAAATCATGTAAATAATCATCAGAAAAACAGGTATCTGAGCTCAGGTGAAAATCAGAAAGGATGGAAAGACAGCACAGTCTTCACCCACATGCCAGTGTTTATTTCTCTGGCAGTGTAAAGAAGAGGGTTGGTAGGAACAGATTTACCTGTAGTCAGCACCAATACTCTTCAAGCAATCCAGAAATTGAGGCACTTCATAATTAACCAGAGTGTTGAGCTGTCCATCCCCAACACCATCACGATACACGAAAATACGAGAGGGCAAACACCTGTTCCACTTGGACCAGTTCCTTAGAGCAGCTTCAAAAAGAAAAAGAGTAAAAGCCATTAGCTGTAATGACAACTCATTCCAAAACAAAAATGGATTTTTTTCCTAGAAAAACAGCAGTAAGTTGGAAAACTAAGGTCCCCAATCCTTCAGAAATGTGAAATGGGTCAGCATCATGCTACACAAATATCCCTGCAGATATACACAAATGCACCTGCAGGAAGAGCTCTGGTTTGCCTGTGCACCCACACAAACAGCAGGGACCCAAGGACACACCTGCTCTGCTGGAGCAGCAGCTGCCCTCCCTGAAATCAGACTCCCTGAAAGAATTCTTGCAAGTGCACTGCTAAGGAGTCTTCAGCAATTGCAAAGCAATGTGGGGATCAGTGAAGGATTCACACAGAATGTTGTTAGTTTTCAGCAATATTCATAACAGTGTTCAACCTGCTCTTATCCAAGTGCAGGTTGGCAACACCTCCCCTCAGGGCAGCAGGGGAGGAGGGTTTTGAGGAAGCTGAATTGTCAGTTCTCAGATGTGGCTCCACAAGAGCAGAACTCCTTCCCTTTCCCTCCCTTACTTTGCAAGCAGACTTTGATTCCATCCACAAGTTCTTGCCCACGACTTTGAACAACACAGCGGGAGAACCACCTGTGAAGAACAAAATGAAAGAGACTTCCAAAGCATTTCCCAGGCCCACTGCAGTGGAGTTATTTTTAAAATGCCCGTGACCACTTAGTCTGTATGGGTGTGTCAATGCAGCCAAGGAGGAGTTGGGGTTCTATGACAATATTCCCCATGGTAAAAGTGCTGTAGCATGACTTAACATTCTTCTCAACCAAGAAAAGCCTTTCACACAAGTGAAATGGGAACCCGATGCCCTCTACTCATCCCAGCCCTGCCTCCACCACTTCACCCCTCTCTCAAGCAATGGGGGAAAAGGACAAGGCCACTCCTTCAAGGGATGCAGTGGAAAAAATTCACAATATATTTCTTATTAGCCATTACAGCAAACCAATCTGGAATTTTCCTGAGGGACCACCACATTGCAGCTGCTCCTCAGTCAAAGGAAAGGTGGTTTTTTTACTGTTTTGGGGTTTTTTACCTTCAGCACTCTGATCTTACCGTGTCATTCCTTGGTTCAGGCTGGCAACAAAGCCTGCAATGGACTGTTTCCCAGCCACAGTGTCATGGTAACAATCAATGCCCACAATCATCACCTGCTTCAGCTGCAAAGCAATCACACACAGCATGGATCCATACAGGCCTTGCTCTTTAAATAGAGCCCAGGAAAGAGGACTTACCATTTATAAGAAAATACTTACGGGGATCTCAACACTCCAGAGCTCTCCACCCATTTTACAGTTCATTTGCAAGGCAATTTTGGTTGCTACTGTCATGATAGTCTGTGGCTTACTCAGAGTGCGAGCCAGCACACACTGGCTGGGGACGGGGCAGTCTGTGCACAGGTACTTCTTGATGGCGTCGTATTTATCCTTCCGGGAACTAGACAAAATACAAACTACCTTTGAAGAAAAAAGAACCTCTGTGAGAAGCCGCATTCTGAGCGTTATCCAGCGCTCAGAGAGTTCTTTAGGAAAAGCTTCAAGAGGAATATTCGAATGCTCACAGTGAAAGGAAGAACTGCAAAGTGTCAGTGTCTGTATTTGAGAACCCAAGGCTCCTGCCCAGAAAGACACCCCTGGTCAGTGTTAGGTTTGCACACGAGGATGAGCAGTACACAGTGCATTCCCAGGAGCCCACAGTTGTACTTCTGAGAGCAAATCCCACTTAACAGCCATTAGAGAGAAACAGGATTTGAAATTACAGATTCAAATACATACTATGTTTGTGTCAGGGGTAATCCTTTGTTGTAAAACCCTTAAATAAGCTTCTGTTCTATCATCTACTTCAATCCTGAAAAGAAAGAGAGAAAATGCTTACAGAAAAAAAAAACCAACAGCTACTGAAACTTCAGCAAAAGCATGAAAGCTCACTATGCATCAACGGTGAATGAAATGATGAAATGTCACATTTACAGCTATTAACAAACATACAACTTTCACACATCTGAAGGTTAAAGGGAATCACCTCCAAACTCAGGCTTCCAACCACAATGAAATTCAAAACTAAAGGCAAGTACAGGTACTCAAGGGAGGATACCTGTGAGGAGAACAGATCAGAACCAGAATATACCCTCAGTCAGCAAAAAATACTCCTTAGAGAAGGGTTTGCTCAATGACTGTCTGTCTAATATTTCTATAGTTTTTGTGGGCCTGATATTTCTGGGTCTGAGAGGTTTTAGCCTGCTAGCAGCTGCTTTTTCCCAAGGAAAAATTCCTGAAGAAAGCTTCTTCTCAAAACAATCCTGGCAAACAACTCTCCTTCCTCAAAACAATCTTTCTCCAGGTGGAGTTTTGCTGTTTCTGTTTTAACCCATGGGATCAGAGAGGTGTCGTTCCTGTTCACCAACCATGTTCAGTCTGGATGGGAACACCTGATAAAAGGCAGTAAGAATTAGACAATAAAGCCTTTTTTCTGTGCTCTTTGCCTTCTGAAATATTTGGAGTCTCTCATCTTTGTTTTGTGTCCTACAGTGACAAGTTTTGGCATGCAAAAAGCTCTGAGAAATAAAAGTATGAGTAAGAGAAGTCAGTCACAAGAGAAAACTGAACAACGTGCATGGTGAAGGCACCTTTGCTTTATTAAAACTTTCCCAGAGGTGGGTTGTGTGCCACACTACGCCCTGTCCCCAGGGAGCAGCCCGCCGTGGCAAGGCCTGTTGGGTGAGCCCCGTGCAGACACTCACATGTTTGGCTTGTTCATGTGGATGCCCATGGAGGGGGTGACCTTGAAGAGGCTCTGCAGCAGCGTGTTGGCCACGTCGTGGTTGCGGCGGGTGTAGATGAGCAGCCAGCTGTCCATGGGCACGGCGTGGATCAGGGGCACGCCCCGCGTCTCCTTGGTCCAGTCGGCAAACTGCGGGCTGTAATCGAACTGCACGGAACACCCCGGGCTTTACACAGGCTCTGAGCTCACATCCCGGGCTTTACACAGGCTCTGGCCTCACCTGGGGCTTTACACAGGCCCTGGCCTCACACCCCGGGCTTTACACAGGCTCTGATCTCACACCCCGGGCTTTACACAGGCTCTGAGCTCACATCCCGGGCTTTACACAGGCTCTGGCCTCACACCCCGGGCTTTACACAGGCTCTGGCCTCACTGACCTGCAGTGCTCACACTGCCATGTTCTGGCTACTGAACTGAGATAACTCCTGGCTTTTCAAAGCCTCGGCACCATCCGATCATTACAATTCAGGAGGGCTCAGGTAATGACTCGTGGAAGTCTGATTTCTCCAGAGGGCTCAGAGCAAAGTTTATTGGGAGGCAGATTCTTTTATGCAGTGTTTGGGTACAATGGCTAGGGTTGGTCCTTTAGGGCACAACCTTTTTGTAAACATCTCTACCAGTGAACAAGGTGGAAAAGCACCAGGTGTCAGGAGGAGGAGATCTACAGGGATTGTTTATAGGGATTGTTTTGGGGTCCTCCTCACAATTTTCCAGACCAGACTGAGAGAGTTTTGTCCTTGGCTTTCCCACAGGCCTCAAGGCACTGCCTGGAGCCTAAAAATCCATGTTCTGACCACTGTCAGTTCCCATACCTTTGTAATAGTTAGAAACTAATTAGAAGCATCTTTAGTCTCCTAGTGTCTGCATCTGACCAGAAGCACTGTTCTGCAAGGACAACACTACTGCAGTGGAGTGCCTTCAAGGGTTTCTAAACACAGCTTGGGAACAGTTCAAGAAATTTACAAGCCTCCTGCTTGGACAAACACTTGTTTGAAAGACATTTTCACTCTTCATCCTTTACTTATACCAAGAAGTACTATTTCCTTCCTTAAGAACTTGTTTCATCAGTGGCACACCCAGAAGATTTTAGAAGTTGATTTACTATTTACCATGCTTCCCGATTGAATGATCTTTTCTCCTTGAACAACTCTTCCTGTAAAGGACACTGATTTATAATCAAAGCTTAAACCCCAGTTTCGGAGTTCCTTCTGAACGTTGTCATCTCTGTTTAAAAACAAGATTTGAATTAAAAACATAAGAAATTTGCTCCTGATGACTTTAAAAAAAAAAACAAACTAGTAAGATTTCAGAAGCTTTGCTGCCAGAAGTTTGTTATACAGATCTTTGGTGAGACAGAAGGAGAGAAGAGAGGAAGTGCCATACTTTTGGATGTAGTTGAGCAGCCTCCCCAGCTCTCGCTGCCTCTGCTCGGGCGGCAGCCGGGTGTGGATGGCCAAGTCCTTCATCATATTGAAATCCCTGCGCATCTTGTCCGTCAGTCCTGCAACAGCAAAGCCCCTTCTGAGTCACAGTTAGCACTAAGGACTGTGAAAATTGAACCTGCAGCTCATGCAGATTACTGATGCATGTTCTGCAGACACAGGAAGCAGAGGTAGCCAAAGTTTTCACTTGTTTCCTGTACCTACATCCCCACTGGCATAAAAATATCCTGGATTTTTGCACTTGAGAGGGAACCACACAAGGCACTGCACTGCAGCTCTTCAGTTCTGTTTTCAAATCAAAACAGAACAGTGCTGAGATGGACAGGTACTGCTAGTGCAAAGTGAGTATCTTAGTGAAAAACATGTATTTATTGTATCTTACAAAATTATCATCAATTTCTGGTAAATGGTTCTTTTTCAACAGAAGTTCTACCACCAGAACTCTCCACAAGTTATCAGAGTGCTGATGTTGAACACCATGCTACAAACCCCCTCAAACCTTCCAGTCCCATTTAAATATCCAATCTTTTAGCTACAGAATATGTTCCTGAACTCACATTTACACAAACAAAACAGTTCTGAACTGTGCAGAAAGCTGCTGTCAGAATACCTCTTTCAGTAGGCACTTACGGTTTGACAGATGCTTTGATATGGAAAAATACTACAGTACCTGTTAGGGAGCACAGCTCTGGAATCAGAGCCACAGATCCTTGGATGTTCCCTTTCCCCCTCTTCATCTGACTGATCAGGACAGGCTGCATCCAATCACTAATTTCTATGTTGTATTGCTGTATCAGAAATACAGACTGCATGTTAATTTACTCATAACAAACATTATTATTTCTGGATAATAAAGCTCACTTGAGAAAATAAGAATTGTTCCTAAAACAAACCAACCCAAAAGCAACTAGTGACCTTTTTCAATTGGCACACCTCTGGTGCTGTCAGAAAAGGCCATGCAGGGAAGCACTGTGGTCTCAACGGGTGCCATCCAACTACTGATGAGTAAGAGGCAACAGAAGCAAAGCCCGTGCCTTGCTTGAGGCATTATCATCTGGGGTATCTAACTCAATATTGGGATGCTCCTTCCAGTGCAGCAATGGACAAAGCTCCTGCCCTACAGAGCAATTTAATTTATGAAATCACAAGAACCAAACAAGCCTGCCAAGTGAAGTTTCTGAAATTTAACCTTCCCAAAACCTTAAGTTCCATCCTGTTTCAGGTGAAACCGGTATGGATGAAGAGCTGACAATTACAGTGAGAGGCCTCAATGGTCAAGCTCTGACAGACACAACTGCAGAGGCGTTCTGGATTTCCCAGCCTCAGTTCATGCTGTGACAATGTATCTGCATTCCTATCACACCTGTCCCTGCTTCCCTTCTGGAGTTTTCCCAAGAGCTCTCTGCTCACCCCTGCAGCCCTCCAGGGCTTCTGCCTGACCAACCACTCCCTGGGGTGGATTACTGCCACCAAACCCTGCTGGGCAGGTCAGGTACTGATCTCAGACTACAAAATCCTGTTAAAAATACTCTGAATTACAAATCCATCCATCCTAAGCAAACCTGTATCAAGGACTGAACATTCCAGCTTAAAGAATAAAACACACAGTGAAGTTTTCATACCTTTTTGTAGTATTCCACAAAGCTGATCTCAGAACCATCTGATTTTCTAAAGGTGCCCTTTGGATTGTTATCCCAGTCGATGTCATCAATCCTGTACGTTCTGTTATTGTACCTACATGAACATTTCATCACTTTTTGTTTAAATCTTTACCCAAATAGAAAAGAAATACAGCTGTGGCATGATAAAGTTAATCTCAATACTCATGCAAGTTGGACTTTTGCTCCTTTCAGAAGTAATAAGTTCAAGTTTTCAATTATAATAGGCTCTCAATTTTACCAAAACCTGAACTGTAACAAAACCAAAAGAAAACCAGGGTGTACCTCCTGCTTTTGCAAATACTGTCACCTTGATCAGTTTGCTAGCTTGACAGTGACAGCACGTTCAGGCTTTGTGATGCTTTATTGCACACTTCAGGACATGGAGCATCAAGAGCTCTCCAAGACACGAGGCCAAAAAGACTTACTTTGTGAGAACAATTAAACCAATCAGCTCTTTAGCACAGGTGTCTCTAAACCTTTCCTCCCCAACCTGGGAGTGAAGGCTGTGCATAGTGTCCAGCACTGTCTCCCCACGGAGAACCTTGTGGCTCACGTCTGCACACAGCATGATGTTCTCCTCATACTGCAGGATGGAACTGGTGAAGCCCAGCCACACCATCAGCCTGGCAAAACAGAACACACAAAATCTTAAATGAAGGTGCTTTACAGCACCTTTATCTCACCGCTTATTCCTGCCCACTTCCACAGACACCAGAGAGCAGTGATGGCACAAGGAAACCGTTATCCAAATATAAACGAGCTCTTGAGGGTTAACAAAATCAAAAATATTTTACAGGTAGCTATCTTTAGTCAGAAATCCATTTCATGCTGTCAAGTATCTCACAGACAAAGTGTGTAGGCATTAGGACACTTTTAAAGGAAAAAGACCAGCAGTTGTTTCAGCAGGACAGTGCCCAGTTCCTTCCATGAGCCAGGCTGTACAGGTCAGACCAATGGCAGGGAGTTCAGCCACACGATGGGCCCCCAGGTAAAAGCCAGGAGCACCAGGCACCCTGCAGGGATCAACAGGACACCCCTGCCCCAAAAAACCCAGCCAAAAACCCCTGCCCCAGCACCCCTCAAAACCCAAGGACTTTTGCCTAACCTGTGATTAGGGATGCTGATTGGATCATTGGGGTTGTAATAATTACGTCCAATCTGCTGCAAATTCAGCATCTTCAAAAGCCTAAAAATTGAAGAATAGATGTAGTTTAGTGTTATTACTATTATTATCATCATCATATCATGCATGGTCCAATCCCCATACACAGACTTGTAAAATATGAACTTCTTGTTAAACCCAATTTATAAAGGTCGTGGACTCTTATTAACAACAGTCAGGTGAGACGTTCACGTCCATCCCCACCCTTCACAAGCAGCTGAAGGCAGCAGTCCAAACAGGCTGTGCCTCAGGGGAACCACACAGTCCACGTACCAAGGCTAAGAGGAAAGGCTACAGCCACAAAGAAGGAAAGTGCCAGTTCTGTGTCCTGCTCTGTTATTTGCTTTGAGAGACAAACCCACACACACAAAGGAGGGGAGGGTGTTACAACTGCCTACAACAGCATGAACTCCTTCCACACTAACGTGGCCCAGAAACACACAACTGCACATTACAGTACTGCCAGATGTGCCTGGCCCCACAGTAAGAGTAGCCAGAAAGGCTTAAAAATTTACATTTATAATACTTCTTTGTTGTAGCTTATTCCTCAGAATGGAAAAACTGAAGTCAGGTATTTTTAGAATGACTTCTTATAAAGACATAACTTGTACAGCAAACCTTCTAAAAATGATGTTGTAAAACTGCAGACAAGTAGGTGAAGTAGGTGGCAGCTCATTAGTCAGCGTGACTGTTATCTTCACATCCTCCCCATTTCGAGTCCTGCTGAACAGTTCAGTGACCTGAAAAAGGGAAATGAGGATATCAATTCCCTAACTCCACCCTAGCTAGGGAAAAACAAGACTAAAACACAAGTCATGATAACAAACAAAATGGACTCTGCCATCATACCTTACTGTCCATACCAATTCCCTAACTCCACCGTAGCTAGTGAAAAACAAGACTAAGACAACGAACACAATGGCCCCTCCCACCACACCTTAGCGTCCAGTTTCCTGGGCAGGAAGAGCACGGTGCCGTCGAAGGCGTGCGTCCTGCCGATGGTGTCCTCGTGCTGGAAGAGCAGGGCGGAGCGCAGGCGCCGCGCCTCCATCTCGGGGCTGTAGCCCACGTGGTACTGGTACAGCGCCCACTGCGGCCGCGACGTCAGCCGGAAATGGTTCGTGGTCAGCTTGATCATCTTCCCTGAAAACCCTGCAGTGAGGGCCAACAGCTGCTAAATGTTACTGTCCCACTCACTCAACAGCCTGAGACGTTTTTAAGCTGCGGCAATCGGGCAAAGGTGAGAGGTCAGTCGTGTTCTGCATCTGTTCTAACTGTGAGCTACGGCTATTACCAGACCCCCACCTGCCCTCTGGACCTTCCTATAAAGCCTCAGCTGCCCGGACAACTCTCCTTTTCCTCTTCTGGTACCACCAACAATTTTCATCTTTTCTAATACACTCTAGAGTATTAGTATCTTTTTGAAAAAAGGAAAAGAGGGGAAAAAAAAGAGAGGAAAAAAAAGAAGGGGAAAAAAACAGGAAAAAAAAAAAAAGAGAGGAAAAAACCAGGGGAAAAAAAACCAGGAAAAGTATCTTTTCCTAAATACATTCTACTTGGCTCTTTAGGGGAAATCAAGAGGAGAAATAAAGGAAACTATTTTTCATTTCAAATTGCTCATATGTCTAGAGTCTAATTTAAACATACCAGTTTTGGATTCTTGGACGTGCACCATGGCTTGCCGAGTATTCACGCCAAGGTCATGGAAATCTCTGCGACGTCCACCTCTGTCTCTTAAAGACATATCCTGGAGCCCCGAGGAAACCAGTAATCCTATGGGTTAGAATTTGAGGGAGAATCACGATCAGGTAATAAATAACGTATATACTATCATATATTAACAAACAGAAATATATAATGCAATTAAATCCTGAAAGGCATTACGACAAATTTAAGAGACAAAATGTTACGTTTCAGCTTTTGCTATGCAGCAAACATCTTCCAAGTCTCGGCAATAAATCTCATTTTGAAAAGGAAAAAGAGAACTACAGTCTAAAGGATATCTTAATTGCATTCTCTTGCAAACACGTGCTCTAGTGGGCACTGACTTCCCCAGCCTTGCTGACCTTCTGGCCTCCTCTCCTGCAGGACACCCTCACAGCCCCGCAGGCGCCCGTGGGCCCCGGGCTCTTCTGCCTGTGCTGGAGGAACATGGAGCTGCTGGAGCTGCTGGGGATGAGGATGCTGAGGACGCTGGGGCTGCTGGAGCTGCTGGGGATGAGGATGCTGGGCCTGCTGGGGCTGCTGCTGGCCACGCAGCTGGCCAGGCACACCCTGAGGAACCTGCCACAGGTGGGAACAAACAGCCACTTCAGCAGGGCATTCACTAGGTAGAGAACATTCAAATATTCCACTGCAAGAGTTACCTACGCTTAAACCCTTTTTTCTCCCCCATACTAAGTAGCAGAGTTGTTATTCTATACTTGAAACTCAAAATTACTGGAGCGTGGAAATTTTTTATGTTATTATTAACTAATAGCTAATGCAAATCTTCTCTTTCCAACCTTTAAAATATATGAACAACTTATTTTCTACAGTCCCTCTGATACTTCAAGTAACTGACTAGTTATTCTATAAAAACATCTTTTGTAATTTTATTGTCTAAAATTTAGTTTAGTGTAATTTTAGTGAATAAATAATATTAGAAGGTGTAATGGCTGTAAGAACAGCAACCTTAAGCCACGAGCAATCCCACAATTCAGAGTTTCATATTACATAATTACATAATTACATATTACAGAGTTTCATAAACTTAATAAAATGTCCTTAATAAAGCAGAGCTATATTAACTGTACATACAACAGAACATATGCATACACATATATAATACATAATGCATCTGCCTGATATTAAAATAGGTTAGGTATGACATTGCAAATCCTGGTTGCACTCATTAAGAAGAAAACCAACTTACAGGTGCACCTCCTACAGCAGGAAGGGCAGGTGCCTGTCTGGGAGGTCTTCCCCTGGCTCTAGCTCTTCCTGTCATCTTCTAAAAGAGCAACCTACAGCGTTAGTGTTCTACCTTCTCCCTCCCACCCTTATCCCAATAAATATTACGAACAGCACTATTGCACTTGCCCTGCTTTAATTTCAGCTGGCTAAGTAAAACACCCCCAACCCTGCGGAGTTTCCTGCTCGGGGATCCCCACACTGACACAGACATGAGGGAAGCCGGGGAAGGGGAGCCCGGGGGAAGGGGAGCCCTTTCGGCTGGGTTTGCAGTGACCGGCACAGGCCACCACAACTCTGTCGAATCAATCGGAGAGCACGGCAGGATCTGCGGCCCCAGCCAAGCGTTCCCCAGGGCCTTCTGATGCTACTTTCAAGTTTCACTGGAGACTGGGTTCAGCCCGATTTGGTACCCTACACCAGGAGCAGAGCACACTTCTCCAGAGCACCTGCCGGGGCTGCGACCTGCTCCGTCCTGCCCAGCCCTGCCCATCCTCTCCACTCACAGACACCCTTCCCGGCCGGGAGGGCCTGGCCTGAGCTTCCCTGCCTGCCTCGAGCAGTTTGTCGGACCAAAATCCCCAACCAGAGCCGCTCCATTTCCTGCACCAGCACACACGCACCAGCCCTCGGCCTTACCCCAGCCTGCCCTCGGGCTGCACAAGGACACTGCTCCTACCCGCCTGCAGACAACAAGCCGCCCGCCCCACGCCCCCGCACGGCCTCGCCCCCGCCGGAGCCGCCGCCGCCGCTCTCGCAGGCCGGGCCCGGGGCAGCCCCCGCTCCGCCGCGCCCTCAGCACGGAGCCGCACGGCACGCGACAGCCGGGCGAGGCGGGAAGGCGCCCGCTGCGCCCATTGGCTGCAGGGCGCTGCCGAGCGCTGCCGGAGAGTGCCGAAGGGAGCCGAAGGGTGGTGCTTGCCCCGTCCTCACGGCCGCGCCTCGTGCGGCCGTGCCCGCGGTGGCGGCGGGGGCTGCACCGGGGCCCTGAAGGGGCTGCACCGGGGGCTGTACCGGGACCTCAGGAGGCTGTACCGGGATCCTCCGGGAATTGCAGGGGCTTCCCCCCGGGGACTGCACCGGGATCCCCCGGGGACGGCGGGAGCATCCCCTGGGGATCCTCCGGGGCTGGCGGGGATTCCCCCCGGGTCGCTCCGGCCGTGCCCGCGGTGGTGGCCGGCGGTGAGGCCCCGGGGGTGAGGCCGCAGGGCAGGCACCGGGTGTCACAGGGGGGACAAACACGAGGAGAACGTTCCTGCTAAAAGTGATTTCCTCTTCTTCCAACCTGTTGCCTGAAAAGTAAATTCCGGTTCACCGGGAGGTGGAGCAGTCAAACCAGAAATAGAACCGGCGTTGCTGCAGCTCGGCTCCCGGGCTGTGCCTCTGCACATGTTTGAGCCGTGACCGACCCTGCCATTCATCACTCCGGCAGCTCCCCGTTACCTTTTTGCCAGCCCTGAGGTTCTCTCTGTTGACACTATCTACATTTACCAAGTTAATATGGAAATTCAAAATCAAATACAGTACATGAAAACCCGTTGATACATTTAAAATATTTTGAAGTGCTTCTGATTAATGTACATAACATGCATGTGTGTAATGCTTTGTATGTCCCAGCAATAAAATACACACCGGTCTTTAGAAATTGTGACTTCTTAGCTGACTAATCAAACTGACATGGAATTGTAAAACAATGGAACACAACCCTTACCTTAAAAGATCTATTAAAACACGTTTTTACTTTTTGAAGTGGTCTGAAGTGGGAATTAACTCTCCAACAAGTTTTCCGTGAAAACCAGGATGTGCAGATGCCACCAGGGCTCACTGCACCGTTTCTGTTTACAAGTGTGCCTTCGCTTAAAGATTAAATGGCCGTGATGTGTTTGGAGACACTGACTTCAAGGGATGAGAGAACATTACCTAATAAACACCTTTGTTAAAGTCTGCTCTGATCTTGAGGTCATTTACAAGTTTTGAGGTACCTGCAGTGAACAAGGTTCCTTTTCCTTGTGCTCTACTATTCCAGGTAGAAGTGGGTGACACTATTAATTGATATCTAAATAATAGGAATATCTCTTTTTGTTTCATTTATATTGTCAGCCTGTCCTCAGAACCTGTTTTCTTGTGCTTACTATGTCAGCACACCAACCCACTCAGGAAGCCAGATTCTCTTCCAGAGGTTAAAAAAAAGAGATTTAGAACAACAAAAGTGTGGATGTGCTGCTTAAAGACAGCTGAAATACTTCTAGCATGTGATTTCCATTGTTCACGTATAAACCTGGATAAATATTCAACAAACTCAATGCATACACTCAGATCTGGCCTGTTCAGTGCTTTAAAGAGCAGTGATTACTCCTTGCCCTGGGCTCTTCACCCACAGTGGCAACTTTTATTGCTCTGTAGCCTGCAGAACTCTCCAGTAGGTCAGAGGTTTAAAGATGCAGAAACACAGTATGCAGATTTTTTTTTGGCTCAGCAGTGTTTTAAGATAAACAGAATATAAAGATGTTGTCAAAGTCATTTGCGTTATGTAAATCATGAGAAAGCAGAATGTGTGTGTTGGAAAGAGTTATGTTTGTTTATTCATTTAAACTATCTGCCTGCTTAATGGATTTTTTTATGCCAAATTCCTTACATTTCACTGCAGAACTTAATTATCTTTAGAAGGGAGTTGTTAAAAGTACTTAATCAGGCTGGCTACCTACAGCAATTCCTTATTAAAGTGAAAATAAACATCAACAATAAGCACTCTCATTTTTATACGTGGGCTGTCAGACAGTTAATTAGTACTTAGGGAAAGATGGGTTCCAGTTTGGTTCACAGTCTTTCAGACCAGCTTTTTTTAAACAATTCAATCCAGGATTTTCGTAGTCAGAGGGGATGTGGACAAGGCAGCAGGTCCATCATGTCCTTAGCCCAGGCTGCTTCACAGCAGTCTGGAAAATGGGAACTGTCTGCTCTTTATTTTTTTGTGTTGCCAGAAACGCTCCCAAACTGGACTTCAACACGTCGAAATATCACATATGATTGTTTTTTTTCCCCAGCTCTTTGGCCTGGACTCCACTTTGATGTTTGCTTTACCCGTGATGCAATTGTTTTTGCCTTCTGTCTCCTGTTGCTACAATGAGCCATTTCCCATCCATGTCATCTCCAAAGGGGAAAAGACCGCATGGAAACAGAACAAAGAAAACAGAACAAAAGAAAATCAGGGATTTTTCCAAAGGCTCATTTGATGTACAAGTATAAACAGGAAAAAGATGCCTGAGGAGGCAGGAGGCAGGAACTGTACCAGCAGACAGCTGTTAACTTGTGTAGTGAGCAGCACTTGGGGATCCTGAACGGTAAATAAATAAGAGACTCCAATGCACACAGTGAGAAAAGCACTTCCCTACCCTCAGTGTGGTGTTTAAGTGCATTACAAAGGCCTCACAGTGCAGGTTGAGCTCTTACCTTCACCTATTTCTTGTAACACCATGACCAGGTATCTCCAGCTCTCACCCCAGAAAAGGCACTGTCTGGAGACAGAAGAATAAACCCCATTATCTGCTGTGCTGAAGCAAGAGGAAACAAGGAATCCATCAGAACAGAACTCAGTAACTTGCACGGGTAGGTTCTCAGAAGCCCAACATGTTGCTCCTGGATCTCATTAAATACTTGTTAGAAAATTTCAAATGGGAGTTTCTCAAAAACAAGCATTGGAATTCATGTTTCTGTGGTAAGTATGAACAAGTTGTGAGTCTGGACCACAGTGTTTTTCACATTCTTAATTAGTTTTTTTATAAAGTGAGAGAGGCAAAGTTTTAAAGACTGTGTGGTGTCTGAAACTTGAGCTAACAGCCTTGCCTCTTCCCAGTGCAAGTTTTGAGGGTCACATTTGGTAATGGAGCTTGGGATAGAGGAATTGATGTGCCTGCACAGGGCAGCCTGATTTCCTGCCCTGCCTGGAGGATGGGGGACAGGCAGGGCAGCATCTGCACCCCAAAACAGAAGTCAGGTGATGGAGAAAAAGATAGAATTGTCACTAAGGAGATAACACACAGCTACATAACAAATATCATGGAAGTACTTCCTCTCAAGAAGAGGGAAAATAAATGTGCCAACTTTGTACTTCCCTGCTGTTCCCTAGTCTGCTTTTTTCATCCCTAATTTCTGATTTTTTTTTCCTTCAAGTTCTTACTCCTTTTGTCTGAGCCCTTATTCTTTGTTATCTCTTCTCTTGGAACATGGCCTGCTGTGCTCCTGGAGCAGGTGTAGCAGTTTCTCCTTTCCCCTGGCACTGGAATGTTCTGTGCCCACAGAGGCAGCCTGCTCTGGGGTTGTGTGCTCCTCGCTCACAGGTATCCCTGCAGTCCTCACTGCCACTGTCCCATCACACCCTGCCCTCTACTCCTGGAAACAACCTCTGATTTACACACCATCATCCCCCTGCTGAAATTACCCGTACTCCCTCAAATTGATGCTTTCTGTTCATTTCTGCCCATTAAAAATTCACATCAGGCCTAGCTGACATTTGTTTTGTGTGCAAATCCTGTGTGAAGTGAGCAAGAAATTATTTGGGATAAGTTCTCTATATCAGCTGTATTAAATGGAGAGGTCACATTATACAGACAGGAGCAAGGCCTCCAGAAGTTAATACTGTAATTAGATTTGTGAACCATATTTAATAAATAATATTAAATTCTGTAAGGTGTGTATTCTGTAAGGTATCCTTTATTACCTATGTTTTTAACTAGCAAGAGGGGATGGAGACTTAGTGAGTGGAGTATTTTAGAACAGAACAGTGTTTTGGTTCAGATATTGGACAGTAACATGGGAGTATTTCAGGAGAGAGGCTGACAAGAATTCTCAAGTCTAGATAGATTGATTTCAGCTCATTTAGCAACTCAGTTTGATATAATTGTCTTTTTTATTGCTGTGAACATTCCTGAATTATGCAGAGAATTTGGGTTACGTGATTTAGTGTTGGATTTAAAAATGTCACAGCTTAACTTTCTTTAAAATAGTGTAGAACTTTGTTCACAGTCAACGAAGTTCATTATTTTTTTGTTCAAAGCCCAGCTGCAGGCCTGGAGCATTTCTCATAAATATCAGGAAGTACCCGAAGCCACAGTCAGGATTAAAGAGTTGATCTGAACCTTAGATCTCAGCTTTAAAGCTGTAATGTACAGTGAATTTGGTTTCATGGTAAAGGAAATGGTAATTGCTGAAGTATGTTTTCTTAAGTTGCAAAATCATTTTTGAAATGTTTTCGCGGGAGCCTCTGTCAGTGCCGGGCATGCCAACGAGTGGCCTGGTGGCACTGGGGCTGGGCATGGCCTGGGCTGGTGCCACTGACACCAGGGGCAGGCACAGCCTCGTGCCCACACCCAGAGCCTGCCCGAGCAAGGGAACCCACAGGTCCAACATTCCCAGAATTGCTCCTGGAAGATGGGCCGAGCTCTTGGGTGTCTGCCAAGCACACACCCGTGACAGCCAAGAACACAAATCCAGGAGGGCATCCCGAGATACAGAGGGCAGAGTGAATTCCTCAGGGTAGCAGCAGTTGGAAGAAGCCCTTTGCTGGTGGCTCCCCAAAGTGTGGGGTGCAGGGCTGAGCAGGGTGAGGAGCACAGCTCAGAGTCAGACACGTTTCTGCACGCTCTGTGCACCTGGTTACCTGCACCCACCAAACCACACACCCTGTTTCCAGAGCAGCTTCTTCAGTCTCAACATTTTATTGCACCAAGGCAACTGGCTTTGTGTTTAGGAGGAAAATAAAATCCCAACACTTGGTGCTCCCTGACCTCTTCCAAAAGAATTTGCATTTGAACCTGTCCTTCTTCCACCCTGGGAGAACTCACATCCTTTCACTGCTGCTCCTTTCACTTGTGTGATCCAGAGACAGTTCAGTGCCTGAGACAGACAGACTGCTGTACTCTTGAAAAGCTGGCATTTTGGGGTGCCCCTGCAGCAGGTCTAACGTACTGCACAGAGCACAGCCTGGGTGGGAGCAGGGCAGGGCTGCTCTTCCTGCACTC
>VZDJ01000174.1:562071-580526 GCA_008694505.1 Cyanoderma ruficeps
GTGGGTGGGTGGGTGTGTGGGTGTGTGTGCTGTCACAGTGCAGTCTGTCCCTGCAAAGGCAGCAGCTTTTAGTCCAGCTCCTTGTGAATTCCCTGCTACAGTGATACCAAAACAGGGTGAACCCTGAATTCTCTGCTGACCCCCCTCGGTTCCGTGGGGTTCCAGCCCTATGGATGCTCCCTGGCCAGCAGTTGTAGACTTTCTTTGAGCATTCACAGTTTCAGACACTTTTCTGCAGTGTGTCAAAGGCATTTAAAAGTTCCTTATTTTTCCCCCTGTATTTGTCTGTCAAGGCTTGAAGCCACGTTTGTCATCCTGTATTGCCCTGCAGTGAGTACCAAGCTGCTGCTGGAATCTCCTGCTCAGATGCTCTCTATCCTTGAAGGTGCCTAATTTCAAATGCACTGAACTTTTTGATTACAGATTTCCTCAGGCACTCCAAGTTACTCTTCTGTACTCTTCCAGCACAAAAACTGTCTTGACAAGACTCCTCAGGCTCTTTGCACCAGAGGCTGCTGAGGAGTCAGCAAGTCTCTCCAATCTGGATGCATGTGGTCTGTGGGCACATCCAGGACAATATGGGCAAGGGATGGAAAGAGCCATGAAGAGCAGAGTAACCAGGAATGAGTGGCAGCCAGAATAAGCTGTAGTCACAGTTAGAATATTTGCCTACTGACAGGCAAGTCTTTGTAGCTCTCAAATTTAGCCTAAGCAAGAGTTCCGTGGGCTACATGAATTATTCCAGTGGGGGCAGTCTGATCTCAGCTGTTCCCCATCCTGGACATCTTTGGAGTGTGCAAAGCCTTATTTGCATCAGCGACTCGTGAACTGAATGCACAGTGAGTCCAGTCAAGAAATCAGAAAGCAGGAGGGGAGAGGGGCCGTGAGCATCAGCTCTGCCTTTGAAAATCTGCATGACTGGGATGATCAAAAAGGATGGACACCACTGTTTGAAGACAAGAGCTGCAGGGCATTCACTTGAGAGAGGGTTCAAGTGGAGTCCAAGTGGATGACAGTAGGCTCTTGAAGCCCTGAAAAGGGGCAGGAAATCATTTTTGAGAGTGGTGGAAGCAGGGCTGGAGCCTGGTGCAGCCACTGGGCTGAGCTGTGCAGGCTCAGGAGCCTCCCTGGCAGTGCCAGCCTGGATCCACCCAGGAATGGGAAGGGGACAGAGGGGTTCCAGTCCTGCAGGGTGTCAGACTGGCCAGTCTGGGGCCCCTCCTGAGTCTCATTTACTGTGCAGGGGAGCTCAGTCCACTCCCAGGCACCTTTATTCCACTGAGAGCCCAAGTTTGGGATGCTTGCTTAGTTTCTCCGGCAGCTCTGACCTGCTGGAAGTGGGTTTTCCGTGACAGAGGAGTTGTAGAGCAGCCAGATCTGCAGGACCATCTCTGGGATGATCTGGCAACCTCAGTAACCAGCTCTGGGAATGCACAAATCCCTCCCCAGAGCAGGGAGAGCACAGACAGTCGTGCTGTGAGTTATGTACACACAGACAGGCAGGGCTCAGCTCCCAAAATGTGGGTCAGAAATGCCCACTGCACTCAGACTCCTGTCACTGCACCTCCTGAACTGCGGGACGTGTTTAACATCAGGTTGTGTTTAACATCACAAGGTGGGTGATGTGAAACTATTTGCTCTGAGGGACCCATGAACAAAATTGCACTGAAAAAAAAATAGACGCAGATGAAATTCCATTTTTCCTTTCTCCTGACATTCCTTTCCACCCCTCATCCCATGAGGGGACTGGCTGGGCCGTTGCTTTTGGAGCAGAGGTTACCTGGCTGCTCCCGGGGCAATCTGACCTGCAGTTGGTTTTTTCCTCAAAGCTGTTTTGGCAGGTTCGTTTTTCTGGCTGTATTGCTATTACCTGGTTCATTTTAGCCTGAACAAATGCTAATGCTCTGTCTGATTGAGGAGTTTTATAGATTAATGCAGATGCAACGTCTCTTTGTAACAAAGGACCTGCCCAGTGGTTTTGGAAGCAGACAAGAAATAAGACATGTCACATTTCAGCCAAATAAAAAAAAAATGCAAGTAGGGCATTAGTCCAACACTTTCGTATTGTGCATTTCAAAGTTTGCACCCAGTGGGTGGGGTGAAAATAAATCAGGGCCTCCTATAGTCAAAATGTATTTGGGATTCAAGCATCTGAAGTGTGACCCTATCGTCTGCTCCCCGGATTGTCAGCTGCCTCAGGGGTCAGCTGATATACACCTCCTTTTCTCACTCCTGAGCATTTTTAGCTTGGAGTGTGTTTGAAAACACTTCAGAAAAAGGGTGGAAAACACAGAGTGCCTGCTTTGAAATACACTCCTTTGTTAAATTCCTTTCCCAAGGGTAAAGAGACTCTCAAACACCTGAGGGCAACAAATGACTCTATTCAGACCTCTCACAAATGACCTAATAAACTCCCAAAGGGTTACAATACCTTATTTGTCAT
Organism: Cyanoderma ruficeps; assembly: GCA_008694505.1. Lineage (NCBI taxonomy): Eukaryota > Metazoa > Chordata > Aves > Passeriformes > Timaliidae > Cyanoderma > Cyanoderma ruficeps. The sequence goes on from VZDJ01000174.1 coordinate 564,515, forward strand.
CATTTCTTGTCAGCTATTTATAGCATCAATGTAAATGGAAGCAAAACAATAAATACCTGAGTTATTTTCTTTATTTTGAACGTTCTTTAAAGCCCAAATGGTGCTTTACCATTTTAAACCTCCAATAATTAATTTTGCAATTGAGTTTAAGTCGTTCTCACACATTTTACATTGTGCTAAAGTTTGTACTTGCCTACATGCAGAACATCTGTCACCTTTTCACTTGCTTCCCTTGAAATAATTGTGGATATTGACTTAAAAAATTCTGATTTGTTTAACTTCTAAAATGTCCAACGCCTGATGGCCCATGTTACAAACGATCTGAATGGGTTTTCATGTGGACCCCTGTGAGAAAGGGTGGCTGTGGTGGTGAAGATCTCGGTGTCACTAACAGTAATCTCAAGATGTAAAACTGCATTTTATTTAAAATCTGTTCTGGCCCGAATTCTGAGCCGTGCTGCCCCCCTGGCACGTACCAGCCGTGGGTGTGCTGTCAGATCTATGGAATACTGCAGTGTATTTCTCCCTGAAGCAGGAGGAGATGCATGGCTGCTCTGACACGGGCTGAGATGGGCCTGACACAGATCCCACCGGGATGGGTCTGGCCCCAAAACCTCCCCCGTGTGCCCGGGGTTTGGGGCAAAGCCCCCGGACTGTCCCCGAGCCTCTGGACACCCAAAACCTCTCCCCTGTGCCCGGGGTTTGGGGCAAAGCCTGAGGACAGAGCTCAGTGACAGCGCCGGGGGCTCCTCGGCTCCTCTCTGGGCTCTCCTTGCTGCAGTTCCCCTGCCCAGACCCCCCCGGGCCCGCGGGGCTGTGCCCGGTCACTGCGCCCTGCCGGGGGGACCGGGACATCCCACACGGGGACTCCCGGGGGATTCCCAGGAGAGCACATGGGGATTCCCGGGATAACACAGGGATATTCCCGGGGTATTCCCGGGATAGCACAGGGATATTCCCAGGAGAGCACAAGGGGATTCCTGGGATAGCACAGGGATATTCCCGGGATATTCCCCGGAGAGCACAGGGATATTCCCTGGAGAGCACAGGGATATTCCCGGGATAACACAGGGATATTCCCCTGATATTCCCCGGAGAGCACAGGGATATTCCCCGGAGAACACAGGGGTATTCCCGGGGTATTCCCGGGGTAGCACAGGGACATTCCTGGTGCACACCCCAGGTGTGCAGGGACACACCCCAGGTGTGCAGGGAGCTGCTCTCTGTGAGCTCAGAGGACACAGAACTGGGCTGCACTTCAGGCACACAGAATTGCTGCTGGTTATCTCTGTTCTGCAGAGACAAGCCCTTTGCTTCTGAGGTGTCATCTCAGTGGGGACGACGAGTGACAACAGCCAAACAGCACCCACAGGCACCGGCAGCTGATGCCAAATAACAGTTTTGTAAAAGTCTGCCCAGAGCTGGCTTAGACTTGGTGTTCCAAATGCTGACAGCACCCGTGATAAACGTTATTGAAATGCCATTAAGTGTTATTGGAATCCTGGTTATTGATATGTTATCAAAATCCTGGTTATTGAAATGTTATTGACTGTTATTGGAATCCTGGTTATTGAAATGTTATCGAAATCCTGGTTATTGAAATGTTATCGAAATCCTGGTTATTGAAATCCTGGTTATTGAAATGTTATTGAATGTTATTAAATGCTTTTGAAATGCTGGTAATACATACCTGGCCTGACATCCTCTACATGCGGATAAAGGGCAAACACATCATCAGTGAGGCCGAGGGGAAAGGGACCACGGAGATGGCTCAGTAGGGCCACGGGGACAGAGCCGAGCGCCTCTGCGGGTCCCGGTGTGGGTGTTGAAACGCTCCTTGCCTCAGACAATGGCCGGGGCCGGGCAGACATGCGGCACAGCCGCCCCCGCGATCCCCGCTCCGGAGGCAGGCTGCTGGGAGAGCGGACACTCCAGTAACCCCTCCGCGGGGGACAAGGCGGGGGGAAAAGGGGGAAAAATAAAGAAAAAAAGAAAGAAAGAAAGAAAAGAGAAATAAGTTAGAGCAGAGGAGCAAAAGGCGCAGTTGAGGAGCCGAGCTGAGCGGTCCGGGGCTGAGCCGGGAGGGGCAGGTCCCCCCTGCCGGGGAAGTTGATGAATAATCCGCAGGGCTCAAGCTGAGCCCGGCGCTCCGAGCGGCTGGTACCCACACGAACACTAATCAAGCGGTACGGAACATCCATTTTAAACGCAAATGAGGGGGGCCTTTTCAAAGGAGACCCAGCGAGGGGAGGGAGAGGGAGTTCAAAGCTCAAAATGGTGCTTTCTTTCTCTCTCTCTCTCTATTTTTTTTCTCCTCTAAAGAAGACAGAAATATGGTTGGTTATTATCTAAGTTATTGCTACAAAGAATTTTGAAATTAAAAGATAAGCTTTCAGAGGAAGCTCAGTAATTTTCATAAAGAAGGACTTAAAACAGATGTGCCCTCTTTAATCGGGGTGTGCTTGAAAAAATATAAATGCATTTTTAACATAGCAGGGGGAAAAATCATATGGCTACACATTTGTCTCCTGGGCAAAAATAATTTTTTTAAAAGTCTCTGTGCATTAAGTATCTCACAAATAGCCGCCACTGGAACTTTCTTATCTGGCAAAAACTCGACTGATTGATTAGTTAGTGTTTAGAAGGCAGAAAAATGTCTCATGTTGTTTCCTCTTTTTTCCCCCCTTTTTTTTTCTGCTGTGCTTTTTTCCTATTCCTATAACCACTAAAGTGAATTAACATCTTCACCAGGGTCAATAGATAGTAAAGCCCTAGAATTTACTGATTTAGTGATTGCCTCTCTTTTCAGTTAAAATGTTTGATATAATTTCTATGTCCAGTAGAATGCCGTGGCAAACGGATTTCCTCTCAGAAACTCTGGTTTCTCACCCTTTTTCTGACAATCTGGGACTGCCCTGACAGATTCTGCCCAGAAAAAAGGTGTCACTTACAGCAGAGAAGGTTCCACAGACCAAAGGTCAGGGAGGGAGGTGTTGAGGTTCTGTGTGTTCTCAGTGTTCTCCCTGAACACCGGCTGTGAGTGAGTTATTTTTGGCCTTGGAGGAACAGGTGAGTCGGGGTGGGCAGGTTCTCCCCTGGGTTTGTGTGCCCCAAGAGAAGGTTTTGCCCTTTTCAGCTTCACAGGAGCCAGCAGAGCCTGACAAGGGGGGCAGGATGGTGAAACCTCCCCACCAGAGGCAGAGATAAATGGCTCTTGGGTTTTTCCTTTGGCAAACACAAATCAAAGCCTGCACACGCTCCCAACAACCTTTGCCGATGACTTTTCCCATTTTTTTCCTGCTTTTCGGCAAGCTGCGACATTGTTTTAGTGGGTTTCTGCTGCAAATGTCTCCTGTGGTGGCTGGGAATCACAGAGGGCCTCTGTCCATGGGGCTCTTTTCTGATTCCATGGATGGGGGAGAAGAAGGCAAGGCCCACTCAGAGCTGGCTGGAAGGTCTGGCCCTCCTTATTTCCTATAAATATAAATTTTTGCAGTCAAATCCTGCACTGCAGAGTGCAGCCACACAGGCTGAGATGTTCTTTGCTGCGAACAGCTACGGCCTGAAGGCTGATCCTGCAAATCTGAGGGCTGTGAATACGCCCTGGGTTCTGAAGGGAGTTGTCTGGTTGTGAGGAATGTGCTCCTTCCATCACCGGTTATGTCAGCTGACAGCTGGACTCACAACTCAGCCCCAGAACAACAAAACAGCACCTAATTATGAGAGGGAGTCAGGCACAGCGGGAGACCTGCTTTGACATTTGCCCATTTATGACTTAAATATTGTGGCTCCCCAGCAGCAGGAGACATAAAAAGCACCTATTATCCAGTTTCCCTTTTGTATAAGCAAAATAATGTTCTTGATGCACACTACAGCTCCTCTAATGAAAGAGTCACAGGAAAGAAATTTGCTGAGGAAAAATGAGATGCCAAATGCAAATGTTTCTGTCTGTAGCACGCAGGAATCGTGAGGCTGGAGGTGAGTGTAGCCTCCAGAACTGCATCCGTTTCCCTGTGAACGTGAATATTTCGCTTTGGAACTCTCACTTGACTTTAATAGTGGCAGAGTTAGTACAAAAGCAAAGTGAAGTTCCTGCTGCTGCATTCAAAGCCCATTTTCCAGGCTGGGTGATGACTCCCAGTCTCTGCTCTAACACTTCATGTGTTTACACAGAACCAGCTGCTGCCCACAAATCGTGTGTGGGTCAGAATCTCTGGCTTCTTTATGTCCCACATTAGAGCTCACGGGCCACCAGCAGCCTAAGGATGGGCCCAGATAAAAAATCCTCAACGTAAAGAGCAGGTAGATGGCCGTGGTCACCCTGTGGGTGAGCCAGGCAGAGAGGGGACCCTGAGTGAGTGCCCCCAAATGGGCTCCTGGCACTTCTCCACCCCCTGCTTCTCTGCCCCGTCTGTGCTGCCCTGAGCTCTATCCCTCCCCAATTAAAATGCTTTGAAATTATGATGATAAGTGCAAAATCAGGGGTGGGGTTTTTTGTTTTGCTTTGTTTTTGATTCAAGAGGCTTCCAGGTGGTTCTTGGAGCTTTACACCACATTTCAGTGCACGTCTTGCCTTGCTGCAGAAGTTCTGCTGCTCCAGCAGTGCTCTGACAGTGGCACACACTGAATGGAAATACAATAACACAAGGCACTGCTGAGCAAGGGACCTGCCAGGGCTGGAGCCTCCGATGGGCCTCCCTGTGAAGAATTACAATGATCACTTTAGTTATGCAAATTTCTCATGTACAGACAGGAGTTTACTCCAGCTTTGCCCTTGCAGCCCATTGCAACATTGACTTTCTACACTTCTGGAGAAAAGGCCAAATCTCACCTGCCATGGGCTGAGTCACTGAGTCACAAAGTGCAGCAGCGTTTGGGCCAAAATCCAGAGGACTTCGAAACAATCTGCTGTTCTTGGTGTACCTGGCAAATGTCTTTGCAATTCTTTTAATTGAGAATTCTTTCGGCTTCTTCAGCTTCCTCACAAGTTAATCCTCTAATAGGACAACATTTATTAAAATTAAGAAAACAGTAGTTACACTGAAGCCATGATTAAAACCAGTCCTTGATGTTATAAGAGTCATATGCCATTTTTAATTGATACCCATGATGGTTTATTCAATCTATGCACAGATTTTGCTAAATCTTTTAAAAACTTTACATTTTCCTTTTTTAGGGAACAGATCATTAGAGTGGAGGGATTTCTGCAGTTTAGATTATACACATTTCATGGCCAACTTCATTTCCAGTCCTGTTATGCAGCAGGTGAGATGTCTCCTGACTGAGTTTCTGCCGTGGTTGGAGCTGCCATGAGCTGTGAGCTCTGAAGGGCCATTGATTGCCTCCACACAACAACCAAGTCTGGGTCTTGGATGTCCCGCATTGGTAAAATAAATCATTTGCAAAATAAATCAGTGCAGTTCAGCTCTGTTTGGGCTCCAGTCCGTGCAGTGTTTGTGGCGTTGGCATTTTTGATCTGTCGTATCAGTTGTAAAAGAAAACAAGGATGAAGTCTCCTTCATGATTTGCTTTTAAAACGTAGTTGATTTCTACAGCCAAGTGCATCAACCATGGTCGGTTAGTTAATAGAAGTTCCAGATTTGTGAGGCACTTTTTGACGTGAGTGCTACCCCCGTGTTTTCCTTAGGAATGATTATTTCCAGCCAGGCTGGATGGGGCTACCACAGTAGTGGGGTTTTATCCTGGAGCCAGAGAGAAGAGGGTCAGCTGGGCTCTTGATTCCTGCAGCATGTCTGACATGCAGCCCCTGGAGAGGCCGAGGCAGATCACAACTCCCAGGTCTCACAGAAATGAATATATTAGTCAAGGGGTGCTTACACCAAGTATTTTGCAACTTCTCTGCACGTCCTTTGGTATTTCACCCTCACGCAAATGATGCCGCTGTAAAATCTTCATTTAGGCAGAGAAAAAATAGTTTCTTATTTTTTGTATTTCAGGACCTCCTGCTCCTGAGTCCAGGCTCATCCTTTTCCCCCTCCTGACTCCACTGGAGGTGTCACTGCTTCTGTGGTCTTCACTCCTTCCCAGAGGGAAAACTCTCTCCTGGGTTAGGATTTAGCTGCAGAGAGGAAGGAGGAACTGGAGGAACTAAGGAAAGGAATGGCAGCTTCATTTCAGTTGGATAAAAGGCTGAGACATGCCTCTGTCTCACATCAAGCAGAGATTAAACAGAAAAGGCAGCACGGAAAGAGGGATGAAATAATTTTTCACAGAGTGCTCTCTCAGCATAAAGGGATTTAAAGGAAATTATGTCTGTAGGATGCCATAGAACAGTGGCAGAGCTGTGCAGCCGTGGCAGAAGAAAAGCAGTGGTGGCTTCAGAGGAAGTTTTGGGGGTACATGGGCTGAGTGGAAACAGCCTTTGCTTGATTTGAAAAACCTGGTGGGCTCAAGTTCAGATTTCACAAGCTCCTTCATGAGAAGATAAACTTTGTATTCGGAGAAAAATCTCTCAGAGGTTCAGGGAGGAGACACTCAGAGTGGTTTTCCTCAGGTTCTTTCCTCCCCAGGAATTTCTGGGGATGTGAGCAGAGCTGTGGTCCCGGGGCAGGAGGCAGAGGAGACACCCCCAGTGCAGCCCAGCTCTGCTGTGCCCAGGCCATCCCCCTTTGCCCTGCAGGGCAGCCAGGGAAACTCACCCTCTACGGAATTCCTCAACACCTCTGGGGGTGTCCAGCACCTCACAGAAAATGGCTTAAATCACTAATGAGATGGCACGCTTTAGTGTGTCTTGATCAAGCAAAAAGGCTTTAATAAAAGAAGAAGATAATGCAAAAGCAAAGAACAGAGCTGAGCACAGAGCAGGGACAGGTCCCACACACCTGCTACAACACCCCAGGAATGCTCTGAGCAGCCTTGAGCTCTCCTTTAAATATTGAACGATTTGGGTCGGCTTTGGCAAACAGCCCAATAGGGAACAGCTCCATTTCTGAGGAACAGCTACAGACACATTCAGTGTTTTTGTCTTGGCACTGACCAATTGCTGCCAGGAGAGCAAAGAAACTTCTGGTGTTCTTCCCTTGAGAGGTTTTGGGGTGAGCCTTAAACCTTTCCCTCTATGGCAACCCCTGCTGGGTGTGGGGTGCTTTGCTCTAACCCTGCTCTGTCAGACAGTGCTGAGGACAAGAGGAGCCCTGGAATAACCAAATCGTGGCCAAAGGCAGAGGCACAGTGCAGGCTGGGCAGGGTGCTGAAGGTCTGCACCGCTGGGGAGGGCGAGGACAGCTCTCAGCATTATCAGCTTCAGCCCTCTCTGTCTAATTATGAAGCCATTTATTACTTAGAAATGCACTTGAATCTCTTCCATCAATATTAACTTTATTCAAGGAAACAAAACTCACTCAACGAGCTTATAAACATGAGTAGGAATGATGACGATTTCCAAAACCATCCTTGTGTTGCCGATTTTCCAAGCCCTGGGTCCCCTGGTGCCCAAAACGTGCACTGCTGTGTGCCTGCGGCCTGTGGCTTTGTGTGCGAGAAGGTAACGCATTGTGCTTCTGAAAGGAAAGAAAGGGAACAATATTGAATTATTCTCCCACTTAATTAAAAGCATAATTATTAAAGGAACAACTAGATTGAGCACGTAGATTGTGTGAGAAGAAAAGTTGCCGGTGTTTGGTGCGTGCTCTCCTTGGCTCAGACATGGGACCCTCGCTGGTGCTGCCCTGGAACCTGTGCCAGGTTACAGCAATAATTGCACGGCCCCCAGGAGCCCAGCTCAGAAATTTTTGTGTGTTCTCAGGAGACAAAGATGAGTGATCATCAAAGGCAGAGGAACACAGCATGACTGTCATAAGCCTGAAGTTACAACTTAGACATGCAATAGAAAATATCGCTGGTACCTCTCCAGTGCATAGCCTGTAGTAATTAAAAACTTGATCCCTGCTGTTTTATCATCTCATTAGCAATGGGGGCACAAGACTTTTATCCTTGTTTGTCAGGAATCAAACATACCAGAGGAACTCTGATTATAAATTGATGAAAGTAAAGTTAAACTTTTAAATAAGAGCAGTTTCAGTTCGCAATGTTTTGCAAGCTGATTAAAGAGATCTCATTTTAGTAAAAAATAATACCCAAGTCCAGCACAGACAGCAGAGGTCAGTGCTGGGAACAGGATGTGCAAGGGCATCTGAAAAGGGCATGGAAAATGGACTGGGTGGGAAGGAAACACTCATAGTCTAGATACAACAGGTTTAAACTTCTGATGAGTTTTAACTCTTCAAGCATTTCACAAAGCTCAGGCCTATGCCAGTTTTCCTGGCACAGAGTTCCTGGGCAGAGGGTGCTGATCCTGTGCCAGTGAGGGCAGTGCTGGTGTGTTCCTGTGTATGATAAACTCTGTTAGAGCAGTGCTGGTGTGTTCCTGTCCATGATAAACTCTGTTAGAACAGTGCTGCTGTGTTCTGTCCATGATAAACTCTGTCCCAGCAGTGCTGGTGTGTTCCTGTGCATGACAAACTCTGTTAGAACAGTGCTGGTGTGTTCTGTGCATGATAAACTCTGTCCCAGCAGTGCTGGTGTGTTCCTGAAAGCCTCTGGAAGTCACTGCAGAAGATCCTGGTTAGGTTTGAATCAGTCCCTTTGAAGAGAATTCTCCAAGCAGCTCCACGATGGCTCTGTGTTTTCAGGAATATTGTCACTTTATTGCATTTTAATGAACCCCTGACCTGAGCAGTGCCCACCCTTGAACTGGGCAGAGGCAAATTTGGTGGGAGAGGCCTGCTGGTAACATTCTTTTCTTTTGTTGGATACCATCTGAAATCACACTTTCCTCCCCTTTTTTTCTCCCATAATTTCTGTTTCTCCTTCCCTTTCTTCTTCCTCTTATGCTCGGTGACTCTGCTGTGGGAGGTCTGACAGGGGAAGGCATCTGAGCCACGGTGCTGATTTTATTAATCAGATTTTTGTCCCAGTGCAATGGCTGGACCTGTATCTGTTCACAGTGAGGAGGAACCACCCTTGACGTTTGGGGTCATTATAAGGAGGGAGATCATTCATTAGTTCAGAGCAATGGTGAATCAAAAGTAAAGAATCGGAATATTATTTTTCTTTTCAGCCTGGCAAAAGACGGGTCCTGTGAGCCAAGAGGACTCATCAAGAACTCAAGGACTTTTTTCAAGCGTAAAAGGCAAGCAGTGAGAAACAAAGCAGAAATTGGGATATAATAACTCATTATTTCACTGGGATTATTTCATGAGCAATGAAGTTATCAGATCCAGCAGAATTCATTATGTCTGGGCAAATGACCCATCGAAGACAGAAGAGAGTTACACGTTGAACCAGCTTCTGTCACAAAAAATTGCTTCTTTAAAATATTGTTTGTACAGCAGATAAGTGAGATGGTCGCTTAATCTCTCAGGAGTGTAAAAAACTCAGACTTATTCCAAATGAAAACTATGAAACCTAGCTAGACAATTTTCTGAAAAGTTACAATGAAGAATTTATTTTTCAAGATGGAAAAAAGATACTTTAAATCTGGGCTGCTTAGTTAAACTGAAATGGACAGAAAACTGAAAGTGACAGAAGGGAAATCTATTTCAGAACTGAGCAAAATTGACTTATTGAAGTCATTGTCACCATGCAAACTGTACAAGGAAGAACTTAATGGGACTCCATGAAGAAACAGATTCGCAAAAAGTTTGATGAAATCACAGTAGCTCTTTCTTCATTTTTTTTGAATTGCAGTTTTTGAAGGGATGTGAAGCTTTCTACTCCAGGGCAAAGCTCAGGCTGTGAAATCTGTGCCCCAGGCAGGGAACCCTGGGTTAGGAACTGCAGAATTCCTTTCCCTTCCCAGCAGCATCTGCTCCCAGCCCTCCCCAGGCAGATGGGGAGTGTGGAATTCTGACTATGCCTCTAACTGAAAACAGAGCTGGCCTGAGGGACAGATCCTTCAGCAGTGGGATGTTTAGTGAGGACTGGGCAGCCCCAAATGGACAAACGAAGAGCAAACGTATTACAGAAAAAAAATAAAGTATTTACAGTTACAGTGAACACAGCAGGATTGGAGCTGTGGCTGCTAGAGAAAGATGAGGATGAGGCAAATGCTGCTGGCTCTGAGATCAGGAGTGTTGTGAGTTTCTCCCCAGGCTGCCACAGGAGATCCCACACGGGATTGCCTGTCCTGGCTGTGCCAGTTTCCATGGGCACAGAAGGCAAGGATGCTCCAAAGCCCAGCCAGGACCTGTGGCATCACACAACCCCTGCCAGGACCTGTGGCACTCACACAACCCCTGCCAGGACCTGTGGCACTCACATAACCCCTGCCAGGACCTGCCTCGTTCTGCCCTGCCCCTGCTCCATGGCACCGCTGCTGCCCGGGGACCCCGGCCCTGGTCACAGGGGACACTGGCCCTGGTGACAGTCGCTGACTCTCCCGGACACCCCGGGCCCACAGTCGGGCTCTGAGAGAGATCCAGCCCTGTTGAGCCCACAGTCGGGCTCTGAGAGAGATCCAGCCCTGTTGAGCCCACAGTCGGGCTCTGAGAGAGATCCAGCCCTGTCGAGCCCACAGTCGGGCTCTGAGAGAGATCCAGCCCTGTCGAGCCCACAGTCGGGCTCTCCGGCCCGGCCCTGCCCAGGGTTTTTGGGCTCCCCAGCGGTTTTATTCCCACCCCGACTGCAGGAGGAGGCCGAGCAGAGCAGGATGTGCTGATCACACCGTGCAGGGTCCACATGGTGATGATGGGCACTGCTGCATTTGGCTTTTCCCTTGGGACGTTGATAACTAAGATCTTTTCCCTTGGGACATCGATAACAAAGCCCTTTTCCCCTGGGATATTGATAACAAAGCCCTTTTCCCCTGGGACATTGATAACAAAACCCTTTTCCCTTGGGACATTGATAAAGAAGCCCTCTTCCCTTGGAACATTGATAACAAAGATCTTTTCCCTCGGGGCATTGATAACAAAGCCTCCCCTGGCCGGGGATTTCGGAGCTGCCCGCGGCACCCGCAGCCTGCTGAGCTCTCCCCAAAACCACGGCCGGCTCGCCAGGAGGATCGCTCCCCAAGTCGGTTTTTTCCTTTCAGTACCCACAAGTGGTCCAGATTAAGGCTTGAGTGCTTCCTGCAACTGTGGAATGCCTGAGAAAATAAAACACATCTTAAACAGGGTGAGGACTGGGTCAAGTCTATCTGCTGGAACGACTGAGCTGAGCAGAGAGTAGAACAAAGTCTGGAGTACAGATCTCTTTCTATAAACAAACCGTAAACATTGCCAGGGAGAAACTGAAGAAGACTCTTAAAATCATATATGTACCAGCAACATATAAATCAGGCCTACTGTGTAGCAGGCAAAGCAAATGCTGTTATTACCTTTTGTTTTCTTTTTTGGCACTGCTATTGTTTAAAACGCGTCTCTTTCTCCTGAGATGAGGAGAAGCACTTCATTCCCAGGCACAGAAGGAGAATTTCAGAGATAAATATGTTTTCTGACTCACCCAAATCAAAGCTGACCCTGTGGTTGAAGTTGGTGATAAAAAAATGGAAAAAAAAAAAAAAAGAAAGCAAAGGAAAACTGTTCCCCTTCTCTGAAAGTGGAAAAGAAACTTCAGGAGAGATAGCGTAAGAAAGGAAAGCGAGATTGCTCACCCCTGACCAGCTCTTTCAGGATTTTATCATTAATAGGACATTTAACAGGCAGCTGTCTCAAGCTGAAGGAGCCATTTCCCTCCTGAGAAGTCTTTTTGCTTTGCCCAGCTGAAAGCCCTTCTTCTCAAGACAGACATTGCACAAAGTGAGGCGTGAATTCAGTGAGAGTCACAGCGGTGCAGCCAGACCCAGAGGATGGTAAAGTCCTCCTGGCCAAGGGCTGATCCGGGACTGGGTGCTCCAGCTGCTCCTCTGTGAGGGAAGTTCCCTGACAAAAATCACAATGAATTCCCTGCTGATGGGATTGGACAAACCCCAGGCCCGGGAAGGAACCCAGGGCATGTCCCTGCTCCTGCAGCCCCGCTCAGGGTCTGGCACAGACACTGCTGGAGAATTTGTTCCCTGCCCCGTCCGACAGGGAACTCCACCAGAAAGTTTGAGAGATGGAGCAAATTCATTTTTCAGGGAAGGAATTCCTTCTGTTCTGTAGGAGCCATTCCACCTGGGACAGATGCAGCTCACCCAGCTGCTCAAATGAAATCCTTGCATTTTGGATTGTTTGCGTTTGTTGCTATTATTTATTACACACACAGAGGAACACTTTAGAAGAAAATTATTCAGGTTGAACTTAAAAACGAGAAAATGCCAAGAGTTGGGATGCTGGTGGAGCAGCGTTATCTTCCTGCTGTTCACACATTATGGCAGAGCTCCTAATTCCTTAATTGCAGATTTTTCCAGGCATCCCTCAGGGGTTCAGGGCCTCCCTGTGTTCCTCCCACTCCAGGGACACCAGTGACTCCTTTGGGACAGGATTGTTCCTCCCCTCGTGGACCTTCGTGCTGCACTTATTCCAAGCACAGAACTCACACTCTCAGCCTCTGTGAGGGCAAATAACACCATTATTGCCACTTTGTGTGCGGGGTTGTTTTGATCCTTCCTCTCTCGGGAGACGACTGAAGCAGTCAGCTGAGGCCACACATGTCGGGACAAACAGACACACTTTGGCAGAGCTCTCAGCAGCTGAAAGGTGGCTGGCAATAGGAGGATTGGGCATTCACTGCCTTGCCAGCAGTGCGCTGGCCCCACGTGCTGTTTTGTCAGGAAACGTGTGCTTCCTCTGGAAAAGCACCCAAAAAGGAGAATGCTCATGCCCTTTCTGCCCCAGAAATGCAGGGACTGGCTCAGGCAAATAAAATACATCATTTATTCCAAGTCAGGGGGACATTCTCCATCACAGCAATGGTATAAGAGACTTCTCCTGAGAAGGGTTTTAAGGGAGGAATTGAAGACATGTGTGATGTTTGGCATATGAAGAATGCATCTACACCTTGTGCAAACACCAGTGGATTACATGGAAATTTTGTGATGCATGTTGAATCTGGCCCAGAGGGAAGAGTTGGGAGAGATAATGGATAGAAGCATGACAGGGAGATGTTGGGCAAAATACACTTTGGGAAATGCAGCCAAATTTATTTGCAGTTGTTATGCCTGATGTAAGAATAAAAAAATCTTCCCAGGGACAAATGTTTTATTTGGTAATATGGATTGGAAAGGGCAGATCCAGTAGTGCTGCCTTAGGGGACAAAATGACAACGGATCAAGTGAAAGAGATCCTTCCAATTGCCCCGTGTTTGTATAGTTTGCATTTTTAAAATACCTACTCCTTTTAGATGCACCGAATATTTCCCTAATAAAATTCTCAGCGGATCCTTTCCCGTGGGCAGGACAGGGAGAGCAGGGGGCTGGACCTGCAGTGCCGGAGGCAGCACCAGAGGCACCACGGGCAAGGGCCGGGGCTGGGAGGGCTCAGCCTGTGCAGGATCGGAACCTGGCAGCTCCTGCAGGAACACAACCCTGCAGCCCCTGCAGGAACACAACCCTGCAGCCCCTGCAGCAAGGGAACCCTGCAGCCCCTGCAGGAACACAACCCTGCAGCCCCTGCAGCAAGGGAACCCTGCAGCTCCTGCAGGAACACAACCCTACAGCCTCTGCAGCCCCTGCAGCCCCTGCAGGAACACAACCCTGCAGCCCCTGCAGCCCCTGCAGCAAGGGAACTCTGCAGCCCCTGCAGCGAGGGAACCCTGCAGCCCCTGCAGCAGGGGCCGTGTGCAGTTCTGTCTGCAGAGCTGCTCTCCCGGCCCGGACAGGGTTCGGGTGGGTTTTGCTGCCCAGGGCAGTCCCCTCTGTCCCCGGCCCGGTTCCCGCAGCCCCGCCCGCCCCGGGACTGCCCCGGCCCGGCTCACACGGGCCCGGCGCTGCTGCAGCTGCTCCTGTGCATGAGGGAAGGTTCCTTGGACCTTCAGCTACTCGGCCTAAAACCGGTCACGCTGTGGCCTGAGGGACTGAGGTGCCCCAACCCAGGGGATTGAGGTGCTCCAGCCTAAGGAACTGAGGGGTTCCAACCCACGGGATTTAGGAACTGAAACCCAATAGATGGAGGTGCTCCAACCCAAGGGATTGAGGTGCTCCAACCCAAGGGATTGAGGTTCTCCAGCCCAAGGAATTGAGGTGCTCCAACCCAAGGAACTGAGGTGCTCCAGCCCAAGGAATTACGGAGCTCAGACCCGCAGGAGTCCCTCCCCGCTTTGTGTGGTCCCGCCTGCCTCTCCTCTGTCTCCTCTGGAGGGATGAGGCTGGATCTGTCCGTGTGACGGCCCGGTCTGCCCTTTCCCTGAGCGAGGAGGAGAATCCCCCCACGGGCTGTGTCTGTGCCCCACACACCCCCAGCGGGGGTTTGCAGAGCCCGGCGGGGTCACGAAGCTCTCAGCACATCATCATCATCATCATCATCATCATCATCAGCCCATCCCGGACACTTCCCCTGCCCTGTCCCTGGTTATTGTCGCTGTGTCCCGCAGCAGCCGCAGCTCACAGCCCGCCCCAGGCTGAGTACAAACCCCCGCACGGAGAGGGAACCCCAAATTCTGTCATTCGGCAGCGCTGAGCTTGTTTACAATGCTCACAAACCTGGGCAGGAATGGGAACGGCGGGGCAGCAGTGCAGGTGAGGGGTTTGTGCTTTAGGAGGATCTGGTACCTCTCTTGGGATGCATCGAGTCCGGATTTCACCGGAGCTGTTGCTGCTCTGGCACAGAGGGAAAAGTGATTTGTATCTGGGCTGAAAGCACGGGGCAAACAGGAGCAGTTACACACTCCAGCCCTTGTGCAGACACTGACACGAGGTTTTGAGCAGCTTTTACGTGTCTGAAAATTGACGTATTACTGGTAGCAGCACAAAAGGCCCCCCTCTCTCAATAGCCGTTCCTCAGCAATCAGTGTCCAACCCTTAATGTTTTCTTTTGTTGGAAAAAAAAATCAGAAAAACTAAAATAAACCACAATCTGGTTCTGTGCCAACAATATTAACCAGCTTCTTCTAGAGCCTTTGAAGTTAGCAGGGGGCATCCAATCTTGTGGTGCAAGTAAAGAATGATACTTTAAGCGATTCCTTTTCATCCCTTTAACTTAATGAAAGATTAATAGCCTTGTTATTTTTGTTTCTGTTTTATTTTTATATTCGGGGAGGGGGGAGAATTTTTGGCACTTGTTGAAACTGCAATGTTGCCTGTAATGATTTTATGGATCAATGCAGCGCTGAATTGTTTGGGTGTTGGGTTTTTTTCCCCTGTCTGTGAATCCTGTTTAACAATGCAAGGCACAAAGTTACCTACTGTAAACTCAAACAAATAGCCATGCCTTTACTTCTGGGAAGCAGGAGGAAAGAGGTGGAAGGAAGCTTTTGGAGTGCACAGACCTAAAAGAAAAAGTAGCGAGGGGGGGCTTAGCAAATCTTTTCAGTCAAAGAGCTGAGGGTTAGTTATAAAAATGTAATCCACTTCCGAGCTGAAGGAAGCAGCTTTATGTCGCTGCTGGCTGTGAAGGTACAATGTGAGGTTTAGGTTTTTAGCTTTTTTATATATTTATTTTTTAATATATTTATTTTTCACTGATTTTTCCAGCCAGAGCCAACAAGGCAGCATCCCTGCCTTGCCATTCAGGGTGTGGGGGATAGGTAGAATTTATTTCCTCCTTTTTTCATTGCATGATGCTTTTGGGGGCTGGAGGGGGACAGTAGGGCTCACAAATGCCTCCTAGAAGTGTGGTTGCAGCCATCTGTCCCCTGTGCTGCTGCCCCCCTGGTTTGGGCTGCACTGGGTGGGTCTGGGGGCCCAGGGCTGCAGCTCCAGGTGGGACGTGCTGGGCTCAGGGGGAGCTCTGGGATATTGTGGCACCTGCAAGAGTTCCTGGCCAGACACATCCCTGAGCCTGCTCAGCATCAAATGTGGAAATGCAGGTGCTGTTCTTGGTGTCAGAGCTCAGAATTTGATTTTGAGCATGGGCAGGATGAATGCCATGAGGACTATGACAATTAATAATAATAATAATAATAATAATAATAA
>VZDJ01000174.1:580547-610452 GCA_008694505.1 Cyanoderma ruficeps
ATATATATATATACACACACGTATATACCTATACAAACACACACATATATAGACATCTATAAAATAAAACCATAGCCATGTAGTGATCGTATATATATGCTCATGATGTATTGAATGACTGTATTCAATAAATTACTCTCTCAGAATCATAGAGAGCTTGGTGGCAAAGCCAGAACCCTGTTCCAGATTTCTCCTCTTGGTGACCAGGATTTTATCCATTTACCCAGCACAAAGTTTCACGCTGGCATTACAGTTAATGAGATCCCTGCAGCATCTTGTGGCCAACACTTACAACATCCCTGCGTTTTTGGTGATCTGCTTTCCTCCAGACTTTCAGTTCAAGCTCACACTGAATTTTGCCCCTGATGTCCCCTGGAGCTGTGGCAGGTGGCAGTGGCAGCCCCTCCCTGACAGGGAGCCCTGACAGGCAGAGCCTGACACACTTCACAAGTTGTCTCCATCAGAATTCAGAGGAAAGACGGTCCCAGCGTAGGGGATAAAACACGTCACTGCTCTTGATAACTCGTCTGTATCAAATGAGAAATCACAGTAGTGTAATGCTGTAAAAATTAGACAGAATTTTTCTGCTATTATACCAAACAGCCTGCTTAATAAATGGGTAATGAAAAAGAATAATTTATTACAGCTTGTGAATTTTGACAGTTCTAAAAAGATGTTCTTAGAGTTTTCCCAAAGGGAGAAGAAGAATGTTTCTTCCCTAACACACTGGTGTTAGATGTAATTTCTGTGTCTGTAGAATTTTGCTCCTGCCTGGTAGAAGGGATTAGATTTTTTTCTTACATCATAACCTATTTTAAGCAATTATAATCTATGGGTAATAAATCATTTTCATTCACCTCTCATGGGGAGAGAAAAGATGTGAGAAAGTGTTCTGGAGTTTTAATTTATATCAATGTTTGCATTACTATTAAATGAATTAAATGGGTTCTACAAGTGTTCTCTCATAGATCTGCAATAAATTATGAAGCATCTCAACCTAAGTCATTTAATTGTCTCTTTTACCAGCTTTTTGTTTTGTTTTGTTAATCTTTTTTAGCAGGGTAGCACAAGCAGTTATAAAACACTCTGAAAAGCTCTGCAGGCTCTTGGGCATTGCAATATAGGACACGAGTTCCCTCCCTGCCAGCACAGCCCATCCTCCCTGGAGCTGCAGGATGTGCAGAGCCCCCAGGGGAGCCCTGCAGGCTCCGACCCCCTGAGCCCTTCCCAGCGCCCATTCCTGAAGGGAAGTTTTTGCAAAAGGAATTTTTTGCAAAGGAATTTTTTTTTTTCATTCCCGCAAAAGGACCTGGGATTTTCACCCAGAGTTCATTCCCACCTGCTCTGCTGGCAGCGTGGCACAATTGTTATGGTGGGAGATGTTTCAAATGGCTGGAGAGAAGAGCTAAAGTCATCAGACTAAAGATGTGAAGGTAGAGCTGGGGCAAAACATACATTAATGGGAATAAATATTTGGATTTATGTTGCACACCTTCTTGTTGGGCTTCGGAAGGAACCTTGAGAGGCATCCACACCACGAGGGCAAGCACTGTCACGGTCCTTGCTCCATGCCAGCCAGAATTTTGGACTGCATTCGCTTTTCAACCATTGACTGGGTAAAACCTGAATGTAAAAATGCCAGCACGATAGTGAGGAAGACCTGTGGAAAATTTCCCAGGGTTGAAACGATTTTCAGCCCTCCAGTTGGCACAGTGAGGGGCAGCAGATTTCCCAGATTTACCTGAGGAGAGCCTGGGCACAGCTTTAATTATGACACAGCTCATGAAATCAGCCGGGGGTGCAAGGAGGAGCCACCCCTGCTGGCCCCCAGCCCCTCCCTGGATTTGGGTCTCTTTCCACTTCTTCTCCCTGCTGCCACACTGAGGGGCTGGAGGAATTTTTAAATGACCAAGAGGGGCATAACAGATCAGAAAAAGCAGCGACATGGAGCATGTAAGGACAGAACTCTGCAGCGTTTGGCTGAATTAGGAGCAGCTGGTCCACGTTCAAGCAAGCCCATGGAGCCACCAGCAGAGTGTAGAATTCTCCTGCCACCTTGCAATTCCATCCAGGCTCTGCTGCTCCTCCAGCAGAGATTCTACCCCCAGAGCATCTGCAGACTTTGGTTGGGATCCAGGGAATTGCTTAGCAGAGGGATGGGAATTCTGTGCTATATAATTTTCCTCTCCTCCTGGGTGGGAGGGTCAGACAGGACGAGGCAGTGCTGGGGGTGACCTGGGGCAGGAGAACACCTCGAGATCTCTGTGCTGGCCTCTTCTGCCCAAAAAATAGTTGGCTTTGTTTTTTGAGACGCTCACAGTGCTTCAGTTTTTATGATAAATGTTTGAAGGAGCGATTATGTTTTTCAAGGAAGGACATCCTTTTTTGTTAAGAATACAAATTGGACAATTCAATTGAAATTTTGTTAACTGTCCAAAAAACTTGTCTGTGCATATACAGCTGATTGGGAAATGAGATCTGTAGAGAGCTCAGGGACACCTACACTGTGCTGTCAGAGGAAGCCAGGAGGATCTTTTGGGGCTGAGCTTCCCTGGTTGGTAGGACCACTGTGGGGGCAGGAACCAGGAATCAACGCAGAGACAAGAATTTCTATAATAATACAATCCAAGAATTTCTCAGTGCTGCTCCAGAGCCCTGCCTGAATTCCAGGGAACACAACTGGGGGAGGGATGATCTGAACCAATCCAGCCGTGTTGGGAACTATTGATGAGGGCTGTGTATGGAGGCCTTGCCCGTGGCAGGAGGATCCGGGAAGAGCAAAAATTGCAGCTCTTCATTTGCTTAAAAAACAAAAATTGCAGCTCTTCATTTGCTTGAAGAACAAAAATTGTGGCTCTTCATTTGCCTGTCCCTGGCACTGGCAGGAGAATTCTACACTCTGCATCCTGCCCTCTGTCCTGCTGCATGCCTTCCTGACATGTGTCTGCAATTAGCACTAATTATGTATTCAAAGGAAGAGTAAGGATGTTCCTGTTTTTCTAGAGGGGGTGAAAACCATGTTTCTCTGAGCATAGCTTTAATATCTCTGCATCCTCATTCTCTATTTCAAAAGCAAAGCTGATGCCACGAGGCACTGCAGGAATTTGGAAAATATGCTTTGCTTTTGAAACAGAAGCTTCAAATCCACTTTAAATCCCATATAAAAGTTAGTCCAAGAAAGTCAATGAATGGATCATGATCAAAGTCTCTTTATTGAATTTTCTAACAACTTCCAACGAAATATATTTTAAAAGGAACTGGCTGCATCAAGTGCTTTCCAGTAAGCTGAAATGATAACTCTCAGCTCAGGAAAGCTGAGAGAAGTGAGAGATGAAACATCAGTGCCTGCACAGCACATGGGTTGTTTCCTGTGAGTTGCCTGACACTTCTGAATTCCAAAATATTCTGTGGGAATTGCATCACTTTAACTGTCACCTGTTGAATTTTGCAGATCCAGGTACAGTGACACAATATCAGTTCCGTGCAATTTTTTCAGGCCCTGTTAGCAGGAAACAAAAATATTATCCTTGAAATTTTCCATGCAGAGAATTATCAGTTTAAACTGGTATCCAGGTCATGAAAGGCTTGTGGAGTCAAATGCTTTTAGTTTAATAATTGTACTTTCATGAGGTTTATTTATTTACTTACTAGGAGACTTGCACCTGGCTGACGATACTGAAATTTCCTTTTTGCCTTTGTGTTGACAGGGGGAGGGTCCCATTTTCGCCTTTTGCAGACAGCTTTGATCCGGGGAGCATCAATGCAAACCCCTTTTCTGTTTCAAGGGGGTTGTGCTTATCGGTAAAACCCAGGAAAGAACCCCCAAAGTGCTGTCAGGACAGGGCAGCCCTGCACCAGCAGAGCCTGAGGCAGCTGGAGGACAGAGCCAGGGGGAGGACAGAGCCAGGGGGAGGACAGAGCCAGGGGAAGGACAGAGGTGGGGGACACAGGGACATCCCTGTGAAGTGGCAGGATTTGTGTGTGCCCGTGCACAGCCCCAGCACGGGCACCGACTGCCTGGAACCATCCCCTGCTCAGGGCCCGCCTGGGCAATCCCGGGTCAGGGGTGGTTTCCCAGCTCTCCCTGACACAGCCCTGTGACCACAGGAGGATGTTCTGTGCTGGGGCTGGGCACAAACACCGATTCCTCTCTCACACAGAGCTGTGCCACCCTCGGTAATGTGTTTGCAGCGTTCTACAGGGTTCTGCCCCACGCTGCTCCCCAAGAACAGCGAGGCTGCAGCATCCAGCCTTTAATCTTCTCACCCAGCCACTGCTGAGGTGAATAATTTACTGCGAGGACAGAAAGTTGAGCAGTGATAGAAGGAATTTGCTGAATTATGATTTCTCGTTCCTTTCCGCGAGTCTCTGCCAATAAAACCTCTGAATGCTGAGTCAGACAAAGTTAGGTGGAGTTTATTGTTTCGAGCCTGTTGTGCCCACAGTGTTTTCTGCATTCAAATCCCAGCCCAGGAATTGTGCTGCACAACAAATCTCACAATAAATGTTCACAGAGAGAGCCACCATTATATGTAAAAGTTTCTTTGTGTTTAAACCATGTCTGTGGCTTCCCAGAGAACTGAAAACACTCCTCAGCTCCTAACAGGCACTGGACATTTCCTGGTGTTTACCAGCAGTGCCTCAGTTTCTCTGGGTGTTCCCCATCTCTGCCTACAAACCAGGCAATTCTATTTGTGAGCTTCAGTGTTGTGTTCAAATGGAAGATTATTGTGGAAATCTGAAACGCTTCTGGAAAATTCATGGGAGATTGGTGTCAATGCACAACTAGGAGAGCATGGCAGGGAACAGAAAAAAGAGAGAGGGAAAGATAAAGACTGAGGGGGTGGAGGGGCAGGAATGGTGTTCCAAAATAAATTCCACCCAGTGTGGATATTCTTGACCACACTTCAAGCAAGTTTTAATTTGAGATTGTTTCAGCACTCGTGTTTGCATTGCATTTAATTTTCTGTTGTCCCTGTGTACAACCATCTGCTCCTTGGATTTCGGGCCTGTAACAAAATGTGATATAGAAAAAATAATGTTTACTTTTAAAACCTTTTCCATGGAGCCTCTTTTCTTCTGTGTATTTTGTGTCAGCTTCAATAGCTGGGTGCCCTGCGTTTTCAGCTCTCACCTCGCAGCCCTGACCTGCAGCTTTCCCCACATTGTGTGTAACCACAGAGAGGGCTGTGATGTTAAACACAAAAGAGGAACAGGAGTGTTGTAAGGTCAGATGCTTCTTGCATAAGGGATTTCAAAGGCAGCAATTGTTTAAAGGACTTGAAGATGACAGAAAATAATCTGTGTAATCCAACAATCAAAACCTGTATTCATTAGCGGAGGGAACTTTGTTGGGTGCCTCAGAAAATGGAAAGGTGAGTAGTCAAACTGAGAGCAGGTCTTTAATTTTCCCCATTTCAAGGTGCAAAGAATAGGCTCTGTGTGTTTGGGCCATTGTAGCTTTGACTTTCATATTTCTAAACGTCGAGATTTAGATCTGGATCTTGAAAGCGATTCAGACTTTGGCCAGTTCTCCCGTCCTCGGCCGAGACACAATGCGCCGTTTTTGTGGAATAATTGCGCGGCTCCGGCCGTTCCCTCCGTCAGGCGTCGTCCCCACGAGCAGGAGCCTTTGAGGGGAGGACGGCGGGGCCGGAGGTGAATTCTGCGCCGCAGAAGTGAACATTCCAGCCGGGGGACGGGCTGGAGGGTGAGGGAATGAGCGCGTGGATATTCAGCGCTTTGACCCGCTGACAATGGCCGTGGGGTGACGGCACGTCCCGCGTGGTGCCGGGCAGGGACACGCTCCCACACACCCACGGGCCTGCTCTGCCCCTGCTCCCCCAGCTTCTCACCCCCCGCTGCTGCCGGGGGCAAAATGGGGGGAAATGGCCCTGATTCCTCCAGCAACACTTGGGGGTCCAATAGTCACACATCACTGCGACGGGCACGTCTCAAAACGTGCTGCTGGGAAGGAGAAAATAAATTAATGGGGTATTCTGTGCTGGATTTTAAAGGCCATACAGACTAAGGAAAGCAACTCCCTGCTGCTTTTTATCCCTTTAAGATAAAAAAAAAAAATCCTCCTTTTCACTTTGAAAGTATTTTTTAGAAAAAATAATCAAAGCAACACCAACAATTTTTTTGACACCAGAGAATACTTTTCCCTTGGTATACAGCACATTTCTAACACAGCTCAGCTAGCCCTGAGGGTAAAATTTTGTGCTGGGGATGTGCAATTTTCCCAAGACAAACCCAACAAGATTTAGTCCATCCAATGGCAGAGGCAGATGACATTTAGCCAGCGAGGCACGCTGGGCTCTCCTCTGCCTCCAGCCTCCACCTCCACAAACGCCTCCCAAACCTCTGCTTTTGTCTCCTGCCACTTGCCACTGCCTTGGCAAGCACAGCAGCCAGCCACCAGCAAAATGCACAGAGGGAAACAGTAAAATGTTATGTAATGTGAGGCACAGAGCAGTGGAGAGTTCAGATTCTGTTTGTTCTCAGGGTTGCAAAACGTGGACAGACAGGGAACCTCATTACATCACCTCTTTCATGGTTTTTGGGCAGTGTAGGACTGGCTTGAGGCTCAGGTCTGGCTTATTTCTTATGAATTCAGACTGGAGACTTCCCTCCCCACAGCATATGAGATAAATCTCACCTGCCTTGGCTGCTGAAGCCTCCTGCAGAGCTGCAGAACCCCCTGAGATCAGTGGGCTGTGTGTCCCTGTCCCCCTCTCAGGGCTGTGTGTCCTTGTGTCCCTGTCCCCCCATCTAGGGCTGTGTGTCCCTGTCCCCCTCGCAGGGCTGTGTGTCCCTGTCCCCCTCCCAGGGCTGTGTGTCCCTGTCCCCCTCCCAGGCCGCAGCCCTGCTCTGCTCCTGCCCAGGGGTGCCAGGTGTGGCACCAAACGCCTGCTCTGGTCAAAGGGCAGCCGGCAGCCCCTCAGTGCTGCAGGAAATGGTCTGCTGGATGCAAACCACGCCCCTTCCCACAAGGAGATGAAAAAGGGTTTTCGCTTGGAGGAAAAGATGCCGAGCATTTGGGGAAAAAGGTTCAGCTCTGTGCAAGCTCCCAAGGCACACAGGGGAGGGGAAGGCCTGTTGTTCCTGAGGAATAACGAGGCTCCTTTATCCCCAGGAGCTGGCCAGAGATGAAGCAGTGACTCACAGACCTGGTCAGTGCTGTATCTCCAGATTCAATCTGCACTTTTTAAACTTGCTTCTCAACAAATGTCTCTAAACTCCAGGCCAGAAAACTGTGCGCTGTCTTTGGCTTAACGAATTCAAGAAGCAGCCTTGTATTGGAGACCCAAAGGACAGAGAGATCACCTTCAATTTTAGGTTTGTTTATTCAAAGGCCACTCCAGTCAGAGGTGCGTGAGCAAGAGCAGCCTTTGGTGTGGCTGCAGTTGCAGGTGAGGTGCCACCTTGGGCAGGAACCAGCCTCGTCTCTAACCCAAATCCTGCTGCAAAGCTCCTGTAAAACCTCCTGCCAAGCAAACAGGAACCAATTACAGGTTTTCACTCCAAAAGGAGATTTGCATCCTGCCAGTGTCGACTTGTGCATTAAAATAAAGCAAGCCTTACAAGCCCCTCATTAATAATTCCTAAACATGACAGTGAGTGAGGCAATGTGCTGAGCCAGCAGAGTGGGAGCTGCTGGCATGGCTGCTGTGGGGTGTTCAGCCCAGCTGGTGTGAGCACTGTCCTTCAGCAGGCCACACACCCAGCCTCCCCATGCCCAGCCTGACACTGCCATCACCTTTCCATGTCCCCTCAGACCACAGACACAGCCCCCCCATGCCCAGCCTGACACTGCCATCATCTTTCCGTGTCCCCTCAGATCACAGACCCAGCCTTTGCCCATCAGAACACAAACCCAACCTCCCCATGCCCAGTCTGACACTGCCANTGACACTGCCATCATCTTTCCGTGTCCCCTCAGATCACACACCCAGCCTTTGCCCATCAGATCACAGACCCAGCCTCCCCATGCCCAGCCTGACACTGCCATCACCTTTCCGTGTCCCCTCAGATCACACACCCAGCCTCCCCATGCCCAGTCTGACATTGCCATCACCTTTCCGTGTCCCCTCAGATCACAGACCCAGCCTTTGCCCATCAGAACACAAACCCAGCTTCTCCATGCCCCCTCAGATCACACCCCCAGCCTTTGCTTTTTCCTTTTATTCAGGCTCCTGCCAGAGCTTTGTCACAGAGCTGCTGTGGTGGCACAGCCCAGCCCGGCCAGTGGTCAGCTAATGGTGACAACCGAGTGCACAGGAGCAGCCACAACAGCTGCCCCTGTTTTACCTCCCCCTCCCAAGCCTGCACTGAATTTCTAGTGGTTTTCTTTAATTTCACATGTTGAAAAGACTGAGTGATCCTTTTCCTCAGATGGTCTTTCTAGAACCCCCAACAGAGTGTGAATAATTATTCCCACTCTGTTGGGGCTTTGATAAGGCTCTTATGGCTGCCTTTTCCTCAGCCTCTCAGCCTTTGTTCCTGCTAAAGTTATTTTCTTTCTTAGGGAATGAAAAAAAGAAGGTAGAACCTGTAACGAGATCAAGCAACACTGCAATTTTAATAACAGTAATAACAATTAAAATATTGACTTGAAAACTATAAATGCTCGGTCAAATCCCTCTGGTAAGTGCATAATCACCACGTGTCTCCTTCCAGTTTTAAAGGGAGCACAATTTACAAAAAGAATTGGCCAGAAAGGGCTTTGGGAGGTGTCTGAACGTGAGCTCTGCCCCTGTCTGGGAGCAGCAGAGTGAATTCAGTGTGATATTTCATGGATGGCACACGTTGGGAAGGTTGTGCAGCCTCGTGGTGAGCATTGAGAGAGCAGTTTATTGAGAGATGGCTGTGGGTGACAGGGAGCCCAGTGCCACCAAAGCCACCCCTGCCCCTGGGTGACAGGGAGCCCAGTGCCACCAAAGCTGCCCCTGCTGCTGCTGCTGGCCCAACAAAAGCTTTGTCTGCACCTGGGAGTGCTTGTTTGCTCACAGGACTGGGGCTGAGGTTAATCCCAACCCCAAAGATCCCTCCCAAGGCTGATGATCCATCTGCACACAGAGCACTGCACCCCACCGAGGGGAGGGACCCTTTAACCCCCCTGCCCCCAGCAGCCAGGCCAGAGCTGTCCCTGAGCTGTCCCCAGCTGTCCCCAGCTGTCCCCTGGGGGTCAGCAGGGCCCATGCAGGTGTGAGCTGGGCACTGACACACAGAGCCAGCGCAGTGGCTGCAGAGGAGCCTCCAGGAAAGGTCATCCCAGAGCAGCTGCCCCGGTGTTTGGGGTGAATCGGAGCCCACCTGCAGCCCCCGGGCTCCCACAGCCCCTCGTTCTGGGCGCTGCAGTGCTGGGGAGCAGCAGGAGATCAAAGTGCTGGTGCACACGGATCTATTGGCGTTTGGAGATTGGGAGATAAATAATTCATACTTTGGAAATGGAGTTGGGTTGGGGATATTATAGATTAATTCCATCTCACACTCCTTTTCCTCACTCCCACCGCCCCCCTTTTTTTTTTTGCTAGTGGGAGACCTACTGCCCTTGTCCCTTTCTTCTGATTTCTGAATCTGCCACAGGCACTGGTAGAATTACAGCAGTGATAAGAAAATATCAGGCGTGGGATTTGAATTAATGCTTTTAGACAAATCTCCATTCCATCTCTAATTCTAATGCTAATTACATTTGCAGATCAAAGCCTGTTCGTTAAAGTTTTGCTTTTGAATACATGTAAAGATTTTACTTTTTTTGTTTGATTTTTTTTTCTCAGTTTTTGGAGAAATGCTTCCTCCACTAGAGACCAGATGTTTCTAAAATATCCCTTTGGAACGGCAGAGCTTTGGTGCTCTGTTTTCCTTTCTTTGAGTCTTTTGTCTGCGCTGGGTGCAGCATTGTTCTCTTACTGTATAGGCAATCCATCTCGCTGATGTGTTTGGCTCCTGTTTAGAAAAAGCCAGCGATAACTTAATAAGGGAGTGCAAATACTTGCAAACATGTTGAACTGCATGCTCAGCATTGCCAGCTGCAGGTATTCGAAATTTGGATCAGCTTCAATAAGATTATGAGATTACAGGGAAGAGATTTCAAATATATAGACAATTGAGTTATTTTTATTCTTCCCTCTGACTCTCAGATTTATATGATTTACACTTCCTATCTGCTTCTACAGCTAGGAGGACTAGAAATTATTGCTTCTCCTAATTTCTTGGGGGTTTTTCCCCTATCTGAAGCAGAAACTTTCTAACACGGGCTCCTTAAATTGGGATTTTCAGAAAGAGAAATATAAATCTCGTGCAACTCTTGCTAAAACCATAAAAACTGGCAAATCAGGCACCGGTCCCACTGCCTCCAATCCAAGCCTGGCGTGTCCATGCACGTTTGTAGGATCAGAGCCTATTTTACAAGTGTCAGGTAGTGGAAGTCA
This sequence comes from Cyanoderma ruficeps, assembly GCA_008694505.1. Classification (NCBI taxonomy): domain Eukaryota; kingdom Metazoa; phylum Chordata; class Aves; order Passeriformes; family Timaliidae; genus Cyanoderma; species Cyanoderma ruficeps. The sequence goes on from VZDJ01000174.1 coordinate 590,984, forward strand.
GGGAAAGTCAGAAATTTTTAACACCAAAACGTAAGTCAGAGATTTTTAGCACCAGAGCCTCAGGGGTTGTAGAAAAAGAGTTCGAGCTCATTTGGGGAGGAAATAAAAAGAAGGAAAAAAAGAATGGGTCGAAGTGTGGAAAGAGGGGATTAGGTGCTGAAAGGGGCAGGAGGAAGCAGAAAGGGTTCGGAGGGTGAAAAAGCCAATTAGTGGAGTATAAATCTAAAAAAGCCAATTTCTGAACTAAAGAGGTGTTAACTTAAGGCAGCTAAGCAGAGGATTAGCCCAGGGAGTGACAGGGCTCAGTTTGGAAAGAGCGGCATTCCTAAAGCGGATCGGGACTGAGAACAGCTCCAGTGCATCCCCTGTGTGTGTCTGAGATCAGGGATTGAAAACAGCTCCAGTGCATCCCCTGGATGTGTCTGAGGTGTGTGCTGAGATCAGGAGTGAAAACAGCTCCAGTGCATCCCCTGTGTGTGTCTGAGATCAGGGACTGAGAACAGCTCCAGTGCATGCCCTGTGTGTGTCTGAGATCAGGGCTGGGAACAGCTCCAGTGCATCCCCTGCATGTATCTGAGGTGTGTGCTGAGCGCTGGCCCCTGCCGGGGCAGGCACGGCTCCTCTCACAGCCCGGGAAGGAGCTCAGAGCCTGCTCTGCCTCTGCAGCTGCTGACTCGGGCACTGAGTGATGACACAGGGTTGTGGAGCATTGCTACGGCAGTGTGACCCCAGCCGGAGCAGCAGCGCCATGGGGAGGAGATCCAGGGGCAGGGACCAGCCCTGCTGCCCCTCAGGGGGAGATGCAGGAGCAGGGACCAGCCCTCCTGCCCCTCAGGAGGAGATGCAGGAGCAGGGACCAGCCCTGCTGCCCCTCAGGGAGGTGCAGAACATCCTCTTGCCAAATTTCAAGTCCTGGCTCCGAAGAACAAAGTGTCTGGAGCGTTTCAAGGTAAACAGGGGCAGATTTCCCAGCACGGATCAGATTTCCCAGCACGGATCACATCGGGGCTAATCCTGATCACCTTTAATGATGGGTTGCAGCGCCAGCCCTGCCCACGGTGCCAGCCCTTGAACCCACAGGCTGAGTTGCATTCCTGGAAGCAGATCTGCAGCTTCCATCTGCACCTGTGCCTGCCACATCTGTGCGTCTATAGACTTTTTATTTTCCCTTTCAAATTTCAGTTTGCTTCCCCTTAACTTTGTAGTCTGGCTCCAACTTCCCCAAGTGATGTTTGCCCCTTTCTCGGCGAGGTCTGATGAGCTCGCGGCAGCTGTGACAGAGGAAACCTTTGTCTTTTGAAGTGTCCGTCCTTTCTGCTGGGCTCATTTTCCGCCGGCAGTAATTTCCTGCACCGTTCGGGCACCACGGAAGTCGTAAGTGACAAATGGCACAACGGATCTCGTTCTGAGGCTGGTGCTGAGGCACAGGCTCTGCTCAGCTTCCCAGGAGCTGCACCAGGAGCGTTCTCTCTGGGGAAAACACTGACCTGGGCGGTGGCAAAGCGCTTGCAGAGACAGGCCAGGCGAGCCTCTGATCACCTATTAAACAAAAGTCATTATTTTAATCCACGGTGGTTTAAAGGAAAGAGAATAAAGGGCTCCCTAATAAAGATTAAATAACAGAATTCGTATTAGAGGATCACAACGTGGACTTAAGTTCACTGAGATGGAAAATGATTACATAAAACACGCACGACAATTGAAGTTGTTCACAAACAAGGACAATTTACTGCCAACTTTCTGACTTTCAGCAGTTAAGAAACAGTTTAAATGTTTGGGTATTCGGGAAAAGTGCCAGTTTGTAAAGACTAGAAAAACAGGCCAAGGTGAAATTCACAGCTGTGAATAGCTTTGTGTTTCCCAAAATAAAGCCAGGTTGGCACATGCAGATTTGTCTGGGACTCCACATAATTACCAGCTTCTCTTTCAGTGGGGTTTGGAAGCAAAACCTGCAGCAGAATAAACACCAGTGTATCTGCTGTAGATTTCCTGGAGCTGTGTTTTCACAACCCCTTTCAACCTGCTGCTTGTCCAAATTCTGTAAAATCCAGAATGAAGTCTAAGTACATTGGTTTATACTGTCATTGCAAAAGCACCGATTTCTGCAATATAAAAAATATGTACTGACCTCTACTGTCTTCTAACCAAAATCCCATTTTCCTCCTTGACCATTCTAATCCATAAAGTTCAGAGCTGCAAATGTGAGAATCTCTCAACAGCCAAGTGCCTGGTCCTGTCTTTTATAACAGCCAGCAATGACATTTTGGACATTCTGAACATTGTGAACCTGGACCTGCCAGGCCAGGTTTCATCTCCATCCCTGCTTTGCTGTAGAAGTCAGGACATTATTTTCCAGGAGCAAAAGCTGCCGGTGAGTGGGAGGCTGATGAAAGGCGGCTGAGCCTGCAGTGACCCCGGGAGGGGATGTTTGCTGACAATCCCGCACAGCTCCCATTAGCAGTGCCAGTTGTGCACATGCAGAGCAGGGAAAGGGACAGCAATTAACGTGTTTATAGAGGAAAGTGCTGCTGCCGCTGTGCTGTCCCCAGCTGAGCCGAGAGTGACTTCCCCAGATAAGACCCTGCTGGTGCTCCTAAACAAGGTGAGTCAGCCGGGGCGGTGGGAGTCGGGATGGCAGAGGGAATTTGCCGTGGTGGATTTGAAGTGCTTACCTTGCAGTCTGCACCGCAGCCTCCACCTGCTCTCTGGTGCTTTGTTATTTACTGTGAATTTAACAAACCTTGCCCTCTGTTGATAAGGAGTTTTAGAGCTCAGCTTAGTCCACCAATTTCCCCTGTGCCGCCCCAAGCTTTTCTAATGTCGCCTTTATTTTGGTGACTACGACACCTCTGTGTGCCCTCACACCGGCAGCAGTGCACGTTAATTCATCAGGCCTGACAGAATGTAAAATTACGACACAACGAGAATGCTGGCCCTGTACTGGTGGAAAATTAGAGCATGGTCATCCAGGGAAACTTGAGCTCCCTTTAGCAGGGAAACCTTTTGTAATTCAGAGCAGGTAAACCCAGTAGTTACTCAGGCAGGGTAATTCTCTCTCCAGTGTCTCCTCCTAGATGGGGATCTCGGGAAGGATCTCTGATGTGGGCACACAGGAAGATCTGCATCTCTTCCACCTCAGGCTCTGATTTCACAAGCTGAACAAAACTGGATTGACTCCACAAAGGATTAACAGACTTCGAGCAAAACCAACTTGTGCTACAGGAAATGTGGGGACATAACAGGTTGAGCTTGGCCCTGATCACATCACTCACCAGAGGCTTCTCTGGTGCTCTCAGCAGGAACAGGGTGCTGCACACTCTCTTCTGAGTGGAGCCTTTTGGGTTCTCCTCACCAAAATGGGAGAATTCACACTGTGCCTGCTTTGAGCTTTGGCTGCCCTCGGGTGAGCGGCCCTTTCTCACCCCCTCCCCGGCTGCTGAGTTTAGGCAGCCCTTGTGCCTCATCTGCAGCACGGAGCAAGAAGTCTATGAAAGGGTACAGAAAAGACAAAGAAGAGAGGTTTAGGAACAAATTGAAATTTGTCTCCTTCCCTATTTCTAAAAGCAAATCTCATCATTCACAACAACCACCACAGAGTGGGATTAACCCCTTGTTTCAGTGTGGGCTGGGGGTGAGGGCGTTTGCAGCCAGCCCAGCTGCCGGCAAGGCTCTGTGCTCCTTTATGGGATTCACTCCATGTGCACAGGAGGCACAGAGCATGGATGCTGCTGGAATTCCAGCAGCCACCGTGTACACTGAGGGCTTGTCCCAGCCTGCTGCAGGAGAGGGAAAAGTCTGCAGGAGTTCTGTGCCGACAGGGGTGAGGGATGGAAAGACTGGTTAGAAGAGGGTGCTTTTTTATTCTTTTCTCAGTAACATGAGCTCAGTTTTAAGCTGATGGCAGCAGAATCCTGCTGTGTGAGGACTCTGCTGCTCCCAGCCTCTGCCCAGCCCCATTCTGGCCCTGCTCCGTTGGCTGCCCACCCTCACTGCTCTGCACAAGCCCAAAGCTGTGGGGACAAACAGAAGGGGCTGCAGGTGCAATGCCACAAATCCTCCTTTGTGATGTGCCTGGACACTGGGAAACAAATCATACAAGGGATAAATGGTCCTTCCATTCAATTTTTCTTGTTTATCTCTTAGTATTGCCTTTAATTGCAGGGTCATCTGGCTGAGGAGTTTACCTGGTAGGAATGCAGTGACTGATTCACACTGGTGGAGCACCAGGTTATCACAGTGAAGTTTCAAGGAGTAAAGGAAGAAGCGGAAATAGCTCACAGTGTATAATACATTTTAGAAAAACAGAAACTTCCAAGAATGCCGGAACTGTTCCCCTTTCATTGCTCCGACTCTTCAAATTTCTCCTCTTGCACCAAAATAGACTATTTGTTTATTACAGCAGGAACTAATATTTTCCCTGTAGCCAGTTAAAAGAAATACATCCTCTTTGTGGCTTTGAAAATCCCTACAGGATTATGAATGAATACTTCAAGAGTGTATTATAAATTCAGACATGTCTATTGGGCTTTCAAGTATCACAGCGGGAGCTTCTTACTGAGGCAACCTGAGGGTAAAGGCTTTCCCACCTTTCCAAAGTGACTCCTCCCACAAAATTTTCTTGGGCTGAAGTTAAAAAAAAAAAAATAAAAACCACCACCACCCTACCTAGTTCAGCTTCTTAGAGCTGCTCCATTCTAAGCAGAAGTGAATATAGATATAATTTAGCACAGTCACACCCCCAGGCCTTGCTCTGGAGCCTGCTCGGTTTTCCTGCTGCCTGCAGTACCTTGCACGCTCTTTAATGCAGGATGCTCCTTGGAACCAAGGTGCTTCTTCATTTTAAAGCCTGAGCAGGCCGGGTGAGGAGCTCGCTGTGCACCGGCGCTGTCCTGGGAGTGCTCGGAGCACCTGCCCTTGTCTCCCAAATTCCGCCGCAGCTCCCGTTTGCCAACTGGCAGCGCCACGGGGCCGTGGCAGGAGCACAAAGTGGGATTAGACACAGCCCATTTCCCCATCCCCTGCTGCGAGTGCTGAACCAGCAACTTCGCCGTGTTTTGATCAGATGCGCTCGGCGCCGACACAGAAATCAGGGACGGGAGGAATCAGCAACAAAGAGGCAAAATCAAGGGCGGCTTGGAAAGGAAGAATGGGACTAAAGAGAGTTTTAAAAGCATACGGCTTTGAATCTATATGTACTTACTTCTAAGGGGGATGAGGGGTGTTGCTGCTTTCAAAAGAATTCACATTTTTTCAGGCTTTTGAATGCACATCGCCCCCAGAAAAAACCTCCAGTGGGCTGAGCCTCCGAACGAACTAGGAGATGAAAATGAGTTTTAGCTGGAAACTGAAGGGCAGTTGTTAAGAACTCCTGTCAGGCAGGCTTTGAAATTTAAGAACCACCTGCAGCAACTGGTGTAGGTGGTACTTGTAACACTGTGCGTGATGCTGACTTAATGGCTCAGCAGATGTGCAGGGGTGTAGCTTCTTCAGAGAGCCAGAAGGGCTCAGAGACATGAAAACACCGTCCTTGGGGATGTCAGCTCAAAGGACGGGACATTATCCAGAAAAGGTCAGAGAGGATGGTGATCCCCCGAGGATTTCACCTGGTCTGTGAAATATCAGAGAAGAGAAGCTGGGGTCGAGGCGCTGCAGTGTTGTAGCAATGGAGGAAGGCCCGGGTTTGGGAACCCAACAATCCTGATAAAACACACGGGACACAGGGCAAGGAGATGGGAGCTGCTGTGTCTGGTCACCTCCAGGGCCCAGGTGTGTGTTCCTGACGCTGCACACGCAGATTGGTGGAACTTGCAGCCATTAAGGAAATCGTCCCCCAAAGAAAACCTGGGAGTAAGAGGAATGAAGAAAACTTCCAGAACGAGACATACTCGTTCCTGCATTATGCTGCCGTTTGCCATGCTGCAATTCCAGCTAGATCTAAGGATCTGGAGAAATTCTGACTGTCTAAAGTCTCTCTTTAAATCATAAAAACCCTTGGGTGCAGAAGGAGAACGTGCATATGACAATACACACACACACTTCCAAATTCCTGCACATATACTCAATTTCAAACATGTACAGAATTCTCTCAAATCTCCTGAAATACTATTTAAATATTAAATAAATCATGTAGACAGGCACTCTTGCAGAACAGTGGTCTGGGACACAGCCACTCCTCTCAGAACAATCTGGGGCTGAATTTTGGGAAGGTGTAGGAGAGGAAGGAACCCGCAAATTGATGATACAAATCTATGTGATTTAAAATCAGCACAGCACATTACAAGAAAACCCTACAATTTCATCCAAGCTTGACTAGAAGGCAAAAGCCTACTCCTAGTTATTCCATTTTGTAGTGAACTTCTTGGTCTGAGTCCAAGATTTCTGCGTCCATTGATAAAACTGGAGACCAGCTTTGTCTGATGCTCTCTGTCTGGCTTATTAAACCTGCTAATTTGTATTTATAACTATAAATATAGAGATCATAACCCAGGTCGAGCACTTTCTAAAATTCCCCGGTGTAGACTCACACAGCACAATATAACCCCGAGTTTTAGTTGGCAGGAAAAAAAGGATGGAAGCAATAAGATCTTAAGCACTTGAAAAAACAAGATTGTTATCTCGGTTTTTCAATGCTATTAGGAGAAAAGTAGCCAGCAATATGTAGGTCATCGTCAGTAGCTGCTTTGGGAGTCTGTGAACAATTTAAAGGAAGGAAGAGGTTTCCCTTTGTGGCTGAATAAGTTACTCTCTATCCATGGAGGAGCTGTGTCTCACCCCGAAGGGAGCGGCATTATCGGCAGATGAATGGACGGGGCACTCTGTGTTGTGCCAGGAGCAGCGTCTTTGAAAACAAGGGAGACAAGGAAAGTGGATTCAGCGTGGCTTTTATTTTCCTGTCTGCCATTGTAACGCGGCTCCTCCATTAACTCATTCTTGTCAGGCCCAATTGAAAGTGACACTTAATAACTCACACGGCATCTGCTCCCACCGCTGGGACAGCCACGGGGCCACGCCTGGGCATGGACAGACTGCGGGAGAGGCAGGAATGGGCACTGCTGGAACACCCAGGAAAGATGGGAGAGGCAGGAATGGGCACTGCTGGAACATCCAGGAGAGATGGGAGAGGCAGGAATGGACACAGAGGGGAGAGGCAGGAATGGGCACTGCTGGAACATCCAGGAAAGATGGGAGAGGCAGGAATGGACACAGTTGGGAGAGGCAGGAATGGGCACTGCTGGAACACTCAGGACAGATGGGAGAGGCAGGAATGGGCACTGCTGGAACACCCAGGAGAGATGGGAGAGGCAGGGACGGTCCTGGTCCCAGAGGGAGCTGGGAGCAGCTCCTGGAGTGCCCCTGCCTGAGGCACCCAGCATAGTCCCAGCAGAACTGCCCAGCCTCAGCACCTGCTCACATCACCACACCTCTGTAAAGCCCAAACAGCAGAACCTGCCGGTGACAAATCCAGTTTTTCCTGCCACCAGTGAGCAGGACAGCAGGTTCTGGTGCGCTCACTTTGTTCCCTCTGTCAGGCAGGACAAATCCTGCCTTTAATCACCCCAATCCCTGTGAACACTTCTGGCTGCAGAGCTGATGTGTCACAGCATTGCCACAGTGATGCTCTCACAAACCTCTTGGCTGAGTTTTTTCATGTTGTCCCAGTGCCAGTTTTTGTGCTGTGGTTCATCCTCACCTGTGCCCTTTTCTGGATGAAGTGCAAGGAAGAAAACCCTCAAAAGTGGGACAGTTTTCCCAGTGATAATCTTTACTGTCTCCCTTTCCTTCCTTTTCTATCCCTCCCCTTATTTCACTAGATTCTTTTACGGTGGCCTAGATTTAACATCCTTTTACAGCTGATTCTTGTGGCTGCAAAGCCCTGCTAACATCACGTTGTACCAGTCAGAAAAAAATTATTTAGGGCAGGGAGAGTCTTTTTGGTCTGTGTTAGCACACAGATGTCTTGAGACGGAGCTGAAACTCAGAGGTGCTGCTACAATGTGAATGGGAGCAGGAGATTAAACACTTTCATATCCATATCTCTGTATAGAGAGTGGGGAAGGTAGATATATCTAAAATGTGAAGGGAGGCTTTACTCCCTTTATTTCTGGTCCATAATCACCCTACTCCCCTTTGTTTTTTCAGACATCACCTATTTCTTTACCTTCTCTTCTATAACCCCTTTCCTCAGTCTTTCCATGCCCTTAATATTCTTCCTGCTGAGCTGTTGGTGTATTGTTCACAGCCACTCACCGTAGCAGAAGGTAACAATGGGAACGACCCACTGAAACAATTCCCAAAATCATTACCGAAAAATTCTGGTCAACAATTCTTGAAGTCATTACCAAGGCAGCCTGCAGAGGACAGTTCCCAAACACGGCAGCACAAGGCTGTGCATGCATCTGCATTTCTGTTCCACCACAAGTCCAGAACAGAGTTCTTGGTTTCCCTTGCAGCAGCCACTAATTTCTGTGTGTTCGTCACGGATCACCATCCACCCTTCTGCTGAGTCAGGGTTTGCATGGCTGTGCTCTGGACCAGACCTTGAAGCAATTTTGAAAGCAAAACCAATGAAAAACAAACCTTGCTTCTACTTTTTTTTACCCCTCAGCTGCTATTTTTAAACCAGAAAATGTCTCAGTTCTGCTTTGGGATGTGACCAAAATAAAGCAGTGATTCAGAGGAAAATAATAAAGGGGCCAAGAATAAGGGAATGAGGATTTCTGCCATCTGTTCTAACAAGACACAGAACCACAGGGTAACAGTGTGTGGAGGCAAAAAGGAAAAAAAAAAGATCTTTGTTTGAAGAACTTGCAAGTAACTCAAGAGCTGCGGTTCCCTTCCCTGAGTGCAGGGACTGTGTCATCAAAGGGCTGTTTGCACCCACGGCATCCAACAAAGGAGCTGGAGAGTCTCAGGAATTTAGCTAGCATCCTCTTCTGGGGGTCTGAATGCGCCTGCTGCCTGTGACACCGAGCTTTGTGTGACACCGAGCTTTGTGTGACACCCAGCTTTGTGTGACACCGAGCTTTGTGTGACACTGAGCTTTGTGTCCCGTGAGCTCCAGGTCCCTTTCTCTGGCCGTGAGTGTGTGAGTGCCTGTGTCGGGACGGATGATCTCAGCTCCTCGAGTGGCTTCCATTGTGGGGCTGCTCATCCCTTCCAGGCCGAGTGCCTTTACTCCGTCCTGACACAGGCGGCCTCTATGCAGCACCAACAAAACCAGGATAAATAAACACAAATATTCATCATTCCCGGCCTCGGAACTGCTGAGGGTTGCAGGGGAGCTGTGTGAAAACGCTGACCAGCAGTGCAGGGGGTTGGAAAGAGGCATTTGTCGGCGCTGGTGTCACTATTCCGATGGGTTTGGACAAAGGAACATTTAATCCTTAAAGCTCCTATAGCTGAACAGCTTCTGATTGCTGCCTGCAGTGGGCTGGCAGGACGGGCTGTGTCAGAGGCAAGGCTGAAGAGCTCACAGGTCCTGCAACGGCAACACCAGGATTTGGTGACTTTTTCTGGTTTTAACCAGTGAAATAGCTTTGCATTAATGACCTCATTTTAACTGTGGGGGGAAAATGAACTGAAGCCACACGTGCTAAGCCGGGCAGTAAAAGAAGCAGTTCTTACCTATGGGCCTTGAGAAAGAGCTTGTTTCAACAGAGCTGGACTCAGAACCTTCCAGTGCACATCTGTGGCTCCACAAGGCAGACAAAGTTTCCTATCAATTGTGTTCTTGAATTGTTTTCTGCTCGTAGTAAATCAGTGGCTGGTCCTTACCTTGGGAGCTTTTTATTCAGGGTGCTCATCCTGCCACCTCGGAGGCTGCATTGACCACTCTCTGCCAGAAGTTTATACCTGGATAAACAAAATGCACCTGACTGTTAGTGCAGATCTAGGTAAGCAAACAAAATATCTTTCTTCTGCTAAGGAGGTTTGGCTGTGCAATCAAAAGTAATTCAGTACCTGTTTAGCCTCAGTGCTGGCTAACAAAAGGCAGATTCCACGCCCTCATGGAAGAAAGATCAAAGGCTTCCTTGGCATTAATGAATGTTAAGCAAAACCCCCAAATATTTAATCAAGAGGGAACAAAACCTTAGGACTCACACAGCTGTGAGCATTTTTGCAGGTTTTCATGGTTGATATTTGAATCGTATCTGAGGGTTTGTTGCCATATATCTGAACAGGGTTAAAGTCCCGTGACAAAGGGTGGGATTTTCAAAGTGTTTTTAAAACTCACAGATTCGAGTGGGGCCCAGGCTGGCACAATGGGGGAAGAGCTATTAGAGGCTGTCACTTCTGAAAAAGCATTTAATGTGATGGAGTGTGGTTATGACTCAGAAACACAACGAATACTTTAGAGGGAGCCAAAAAGGAAAGGATGCACCTGACTGGTTTTGTAAGGCTGGGTCCAAGTGATCCAATAATTCTTTCACAACCAGAGGGCAGACAGCTGATATCCTGAACCTGAAGGTTTGATTGCCCAGCTTAAAAGGCACAATGCACTTGTCACACAGCCACCCTGAACAATTATAATGATGCATTATTTCCACTGCAGTGGTGCTCATGAGCCTCGGTGATGGATCAGAACCCACTCGGCAGTGACCCAGCACATAAAAACCCCGGGGGTTCTTTCCTCAGAAAGCTGAACCCCAGGAAACCTGGCCACTGGTACCGGCCCTCACAACAAGGAGCAATCATAAATCAAAAAGTTAAACACCACGAGGTGTTTAATTAATGCTGGTTTTGTCCAGACACCACGGCAGAGGAGAGGTTTGCAGAGCATTACAGGGATTACAGGGCAATTACTTAGGAGATGTTTCAGAGCTTCTCCACCTGCTCACACAGCTAATACAAACAAAGCCAAAGGGACTTTGCTGGAAAATAATAATTAAGTATCCAGGTGCCATCAGAAGGAGCAGTTGTGGCTGTGACACCCAGCTGCTGTGTGAAAGGTGTTGGGTGACACACGCCCAAAGAGCCTCGGGGTGTTTGCAGTGCTGGAGGGGGGCACCTTGCAGAGGGGGGACACCAACACACAACCCACCCCAGCCCAGAAACGGGGACACAGTCCCTGCAGGAACGTGGGGGTGAGAAAACCTGAGATCAGATGGAGCTCGCTGGTGTGGGCACAAAGAGGTTTTGCCCACCAAGACACCAACATGAGGAATCTGCATTTCACCCTTGATCCAGGGCAGAAAAATGGGATTTTAGCTGTGCTCTGTGAGCACAAGGGGAAGCCGGCTCATACAACTTGGATGTGATGATCCACGGAGGAAAAGCAAGGCAGAAATAAAATTCAGGTTGTTCACCCAAAGGCTGGTAAGGATGAAGGAAAAAGAAGAAGCATCAAAGTTTGTAGGCAATCATCAGAAACCAACGTGGAGATTTCAACTTGGACAGGAGGGGACTTTCCATTGTAAGAGATAAACAGAAAAACCAACTGAAAAATCAACATTCTGGTTAAAGAAACAAAAAATGGAAACGGAAGCAGGTGATGATTTCTGTTTCAGCACCCAGCCTTAGCAACATCTCCCTGTCCATCACAGGACAATTGTTTATGCTTATGCAAAATCATTAATTGCAAAAGAACCTTTCAAGGGCTGATGAGATCAAGTAATACAGGGCTGTGACTGAGGGTTTAATTGCAGTGATGATGCACGGAGTGGAGACAATCACCCTGCTCACCTCACACAGGCCCAGCTCCATGGGGAGGACTGGCAGTTAAAAAACATTATTTATTTAACTGTGCAACTGGTGCATTTACCGTGGAAATTAGCGAGCCAGGGGAAAGAAAAAAAAAAAGGCAGATTATTCTGTGCAATTTGTAAGTGTCTACTTTCAAAGTAAACCACATGAAAAATTCATTTAAATGTTTTGGAGTGAAATGTTCAGGTGATGAAAATTGGGGAATCTCCTACAAAATCAATGAAGCTTTTCATCAGTTGAATATGCTTTGGTTAGCTTTTTACCTTTCTCTTTTTTTTTTCTCAATATAGTTGAAACCCAGTATTATTTATGTGGACTGCATAATGCCTCATTAATTGAGAAATCACCTGGCAGATGAAATATTAATGTGGATAAAACCAACAAAAAATTACCTGCCAGAAAAATCTTGTTTAACAAATACTTGTGTGAAGTGCTCAGCTTCTTAGAACATAGATGATGTTGAGAATTTTTATTATTCATTATTAAGAATGATGAAAAGAAGAGATATTGCTCTCTTAATCCATCAAAGCCCCAAAGGAATCTATGTTTTACAGAGAGGGAATAGAAAAACATAAGTTATACTCCCTAGAATGAGGTCAATGTTCATTCCTGGAGATCCAGAAGATGCACTTTGGAGCAGATAATTATGGGGGGAAATGATCTGTGAAAGTGCAGAAGCAGAAAAAGTCTCACCAAGGACAGTCTGTGTGCCAAGGTCTCAGGGGCACCTCGGGTGGGGCTGAACACAGAAACCTTCTCCCAGCATCTCCAGAAGCTCACCTCTGAGTTGGTAATTGCCCCATTGCCACCTAAATTACCTGCCTGCATCTGTAACCAGGCAATCTTTGTACCTCGACCTGCATTTCTGTGATGCTGGCAGCTTTTCCCGGGGCTGCCCTGGACTTTCACTGCAGCCCAGGCAGGAAATCCCAGCACTGAGGGCCTGGGGCTTCCCTGGGTGGGCTGAGACACCTTCAGTCCTGTGGGGTCACAGAGGAGAAGGGGAAGGGAATCAGGGAAAGGAATCAGGGAAGGGAATCAGGGAAGGGAATCAGGGAAAGGAATCAGGGAAGGGAATCAGGGAAAGGAATCAGGGAAAGGAATCAGGGAAGGGAATCAGGGAAAGGAATCAGGGAAGGGAATCAGAGATTTCCACCTGGGAGCTGCTCGTGTGCAGGGACAGAGATTTCCCAGTTTTCAGGTATCAGGGGAATGCTGAAGGTTTCCACTGCAGGATGGAGCTTGGGGCTGACTCAGGGCCTCCACCCTGCCCTGTCAAATTCTGCATCATCTGAGTCTGAAGCCAGCAGATTGTATCTGCAAAACACCTCATTTCAATCCAAAGAGAGGCAGATCAATTGTTTGGTTCCACAGCAGTGGAATTGCCAGTATCTGGTTCCAACAATTGTCTCACAGCAGCTTTTCACTAGAAAAGAGTGTCAGAGTCAGCAAATCCAAGCAGGACCCACAGAATTGCCACTCCTCAACATTCCCAGACACTTCCCACTGCCACACAGGGAAGTTGAGGCCCGAGGGACGCATCACTTGGAGAGGGAGTAGAAAAGATGAGGTCTGTTAGCAGCAATTAGTGCCTCTCCCAATCACTGTGTGTTGGAGGACTCCAGCACGTGTGTGTGGAACATGCAGGAGGGAGGAAAAAAAATAAAATCTAAAAACCTCTGGCAGTTTAAGCAGAGAACACTCCTGCTTTCCTGACCCCAGATCAGGCAATCAGCCCCACTGTGGGTGTGGGAGCAGGACTCAGCAGCCAGGCATGGGCATGACTTCAACACCCCTTGCCAAATCCACCCTGGAGCCGGGGCCAACCCCCAGTGCTTCACCAGGAGATAGAAAAGGGGGTTTGGAAAGATGCAAAAAGGAATTCTGGGTTTTCCACAGGGCGTAGTTGTGATGAACTAGAGACAAAAAAAAAAAGGTGAAAACTAGAGTTCACCCAGTACACCCTGAAGATGACAATATTTGCACTCCACTCTGTCTTCAGAAAAAGAAAGGGCCAGAGGTTCTAGGCAAAGTGCTGTCAGAGAGATGTGATGAGATTTCAGTTTGGATAGGAGGGGAACTTCTTCTGTAAGAGTTAAAAATCCCACCCAAAACAGCAAAACAACAACAACAAAAATAATACCGTCCGTGGTACCAATCAGGGTATTGATCAGAGCTGCTGCTGATTAACTGGGTCATTATGCACAGGGCCGGGATTGCAGGGAGGGAAGGCTGCAGGAGCTGGGAGGCTTTGGAGCCACCACGGGAAGACGGCACAGGAGCCACGAGTGGGTGAAGAAAACCAAAGTCTGGGTGGAGCAAAGAGGCAGGGGAAGGGTGTGAGCGGGGCGCTGCTGGAGCTGCAGGCGAGGTGACACATCCCGGGCAGTGATCACCATGCCTCAGTCACCCCTCCTGCCTGGCGTGGCCCCAGCACTGCTGCCAGGGGTGGCACTGCTCCCCTCCTTGTGCAGTTCCATCCCAGCAGTTCCTGGTACACCCTGGAGGTGAGAGCCTGTGTTAATTCACGGTGGGCTGAGCTTGCCCTGGGTGCCCTGCTCTGCCCGTGCCCATGAACACTCAGCAACACACACACCCTGGGCTTTGGAGTTGTCTTCACACCGCTCAGCCCAGTGTCTCCCGTCCGTGCTGTGCTCACCAAGGCTGTGTGGCCTCATTCACAGGTGGAGCAGTTTAAAGGGAAAACAGAAACTTGGGCCCTTTTTTCCTTTTTCTCGCTGACAAAATTCCCAACTGACAGGAAAAGATGCTTTTCCAGTAATGGCACCAGCCCCGTTTCTGGCTGGCACAGGCACTCCCAAAGCACACAGCCACAGACTGTGCCAGGGTCACAAACAAAAACAACTTAGTTTATCTTAGACCCCTCAAATAACCCACAGCATTTCAATAAAATAATCCGTGGTCACCTCATTTCCAACACGTTTTAAAGATTCCTACCTGGAGATAGAGCAGAATTTGTGAAGTTGTCTCATAGTTTATTATTTTCTTTACCAGAATGATTTACTGTGCTGATGGTATCGGCTGCCTCAAATCTCCTTTGTAGTTGTCTGATTTTCAGGAGCTGGGCAGAGCACAGCCTTAAATTCCTGAGGGAGATTTCTTAGATAATCTAGGGAAAATGCCGGGTTTTGGCAGATGAATCAAACTCCTCCAGCAAAAAGGTGTGACTGTAATGCAGAATCTCTGGACCATGGAGTAACTATACATCAGCAGAAGAAATGATCTACAAAGAGAAGTTGTCCTGTAACATCTGAGGCTGAGGTGCAATAATTGTTCCATGAAATGCTAAACTGGGGGTGTTGCAATCCCGCTGTCACAGACAATCTCTGTTATTTTTATTGCCCGTGATACGAAGTTTTGATCACTCCCAAACCTCACCAGAGACACTGTTTTATGAACAATTATAAAATAAGAAAATAAAATTCTGATCCTGCACTGACATGTTGTAAAATACGAGAATTCCATAAGTCACCAGGCATTCCCAGATGTTAAATATCCCAAGGTGCAGCCTCTGCCAAAGCACCCTCCCTTCAACCTCCCCTCCAGAAGCCACAACCCTTCTGCTGCTCTGCCTCAGTCTTACTCCTCTGGTTTAGTCGGCTTGTTCAAGGCTCTGCTCTCACCAGCCTTATGAAGATGGAAGGGCCAGGCCAGAGGTGAGATACAGTCCTGCCCTCACACAACAAAAGTGGTTCCTGTGCCCACAGGAATCCAGGAAGGTGTGGGAGCCCTGGGAAGGTACCAGCTGTCTCCAGGAGGGCCAACCAGCCCGGTGGCTTCCTGAATGTTCCGGCACAGAGATCCCATCAGTGAGCTCCAGCTGCTTCCTGAGAGACAGGGGCCCCTCCTGCCGAGTTCCCAAAGCCCCTCTGGGAGCCTGTGCTCCCTGCAGAGCTGAGCTGCTGCTGTCCCTAAACCTCGGGGGTGTCCCCAAGCTGTGGTGGATCCCAAACCTGTGGTGTGTCCTCAAGCTGTGGTGGATCCCAAAGCTGTGGTGGATCCCAAAGCTGTGGTGTGTCCCAAACCTGTGGGATGTCCCAAACCTGTGGTGTGTCCCCAAGCTGTGGTGGGTCCCCAAGCTGTGGTGTCCCCTAAGGCTGTGGTGTTAATTAACCAAAAGGAAAAGGTGAGATCTTCCTTGTGAAAACAAAACACCAAAACACAACAGGCTACACAGTTTCTTGAAGTGCTGCTTGTACATTTAAAGTACAGATCTAGAAGGTTAGGCCTGCCTTGAAATATGATTTACTGGCCTGAAACACCAACGTGCTCAGTTCGCACGGTGAGAGTTTTATGCATTGCCAGATTGTGGTGATAGAAAAGGACACTTTGTCATTTACATTTACGACTCTACTCACAGACTACAGCTGTTAGAGTCCTGTGTGGTTTTGAATAGATAAAATGGGCAAACAAGGCGTGAAGCTCTCACTGCAGCGACCCGGGGTTACCGCGGAGCTGTGGTGTGAATTGTACACTTGTACATCCGTCACAAGCACCTTCTGGACTTGTTAAAATCAGCTGCAAAGCTGGCACCAGTGCTTCAAAAAGATTACTTTAGGAAAAAATAGATAACAATGGAGCGGCTGCAGCTTCGGGTTTGGCTTTGGTCTGTTTTTTTAAAGGTTGTGGAAGGAAAGGATCTCATTTACCGAAACGTTGCCTTTTGGTGTGTGTATGGAAGGAGAGTTCACCTCCAGAGCAGGCAGACCCTCTCCCGACAGGGCCAGAAACAATCGCACATTTCAAAGGAACCTCCTGCAAGGCCAAGGAGCTTTTTGTTATGTAAACGACCCCAACTTGTTTGTTTTCCTTGCTGTTTCTAAACGCCGAGCTGTAGATATGTCTGCTGTGTTAAAGACATCAAACAGGGGAGCAGCACTCCCGTCTCCTGCATCCCGAGTTCTGCTGGAGGCACGGGGAGT
Organism: Cyanoderma ruficeps; assembly: GCA_008694505.1. NCBI lineage: Eukaryota > Metazoa > Chordata > Aves > Passeriformes > Timaliidae > Cyanoderma > Cyanoderma ruficeps. Next base: position 607,630 of record VZDJ01000174.1, read on the forward strand.
TTGCTCAGGGCCGCATTTCAAACAGCAGCTCTTTGATGCTCTGAATGGGCCCAGGAGCCCCCATTGGCACGGGGAGGTGGGGACAGCAAAGGGCGGTCACATGTGGGACAGGGACATCGACCGGGGCTGCCAGACCCACACGGCCTCTGCCTCCAAGATCCCTTCGAGCTGCTCCCAAAACACAGACGATCCCAAAAACTGGCACCGCCACCGCTGGTGCTTAAACGCTCCACTCTGCTGGGAGTCAGTCCGTGTGAAAACAAATCTGGAAGTTAAAAAAAGGAGTAAAGGACCTGCCCTCTTCTGCCCGAAGTTTGGTTTTATCATATCCTGCAAATGAAGGGCTTTGAGGAGTTTTCAAAACTGATCAAAGAGCTGTGTAATACATCCCTTCACAGCCCAGACTCTGCGGGCTCTAAGGGTGGAATTTTCAAAGAAATATGCAGAAGAACCTGTTGCCCCAGACAAGTTAATTAACAAAACCAGTAATGGCTGGAATTCTGAATTTGATTATTCTTCAAACCTCCTCTTGCCACTGCACCGTGATTTGTTTCAAAAACCATACATTGGCAAGTTCAGTTTATCAAAACTGTAACCCTCTAATGCTCTTCTGATTGTGTAAAAAACTGCAGAGAGTAGATAGTCAGATTGCACTCCAAATATTGATATCCAGGATAACCAGGGAGGGATGGGATCAAAACCCTGAATGCCTTTCTGTGCCTGTGAGGAGAGCAGGGGGTCAGAGCAGCGCAATGGAAACCAAACTCCCGGGCCCCAGATTAGATCAATGTGCAAAAATCAGCTCTTGAGTCTGTCCATCTCCAGCCTTAGGACTTAAACAATGCCAATTTCCTCGAGGCATTTTCTCCTTCCTTCTCTCCCGTGGCTCTGTTATCAGTATCTTCATCCTGTTTGCTCCCTGTGCTCAGTTTTCCTTCCCCTGTCTTTTCTGGAGGAGCTCACGGATTGCAAAGTTTGGCCTCAGTCCGTGTAGACACACTCAGTCAGTGTTTGCTTTCTTGTGAAATTTGCTATCAAAGACAACCCTACAGCACTCAGGGTTCACAAGCCTCTTTCCCACAGCTCTCCTTGTTAGATATGCAAAGGAGGTCCTTGAAGAGCTATTACAGAGTGTGAAAAGAAACATAAAATTTGGTGCTGCTCTTGGTGTTCCTGTCTCAGCACCGAGCCCTGAACAAAGCCCAAACCTGCTCCCCTCCACCAGCACAGGCTGTGTTTTGTCAGACAGCTCCCAAATGCTGAGCAGCAGCCAGGTTTGTGCTGTCCCCGGGTGATGTGAGCAGCAGCCTTGTAAAGTCCTGTGTGTGTGTTTCAGTGAAGGCTTCGAGAGCTGCTCCAGACTAGCTCAGCTGAAATCCAGGCTCGCCCTTCCCAAGGACATTTGCTGCATGATTCTTTGGTTGTGGGAGGCCAGACCTGACAAAATGTATCTGCTGCTGTTCCATGGGGTCTGGAATGCAGAGCTCAGCTTCGAATGTCCTCATATACAGATGTAAAAAGTGTATATGTAGCTTGGTTTTTAAAAGTGTAGATATGTAGCTCGGTTTTTATTCTCTACTAATTGTCAATGAATAAGTTACAAAAATGTTACTAACGTGTCGTGTCAAACAAGAAAGGCTTATTGAAGAAACAAAAAGGCTGCATCAAGATTGGTACAAAAGGATGAGAAGTCTGAGGAAACTGTCACATCTCATTGTTAAAATCAGCATCCTGAAGAACAAAAAGGTTCTTTTATGTAATTTTAAAAAGAAAAAAAAGATGACATGATTAAAAAACACCCCCAGCACATACAGTAATTAAAGGTGTAAAACCTCAATAGAAATCTGTCCTTTAAACATCCATTTATAAGACAAAATGTTGTCTATATGAAACAAAAACATTTTGAGCGCTAAAATCTTAAAATGAAGAAAAATGGCATAACTGAAAGAGTACCCAAGGTCCAGCTGTCAATGCCACGATTCCAACGTTATCAAATCACCGTGGTGCTCATAGGCCAGGTTTGAAACGTGTTTCTAGAAGCACGAGGAGCCCAGACCAGTCTCCTGGGCAATGGGAGCCCAGACCAGTCTCCTGGGCAGTGGAGCCCAGACCAGTCTCCTGGGCAGTGGAGCCCAGACCAGTCTCCTGGGGGGCAATGGAGCCCAGACCAGTGTCCTTTCCAATGGAGCCCAGACCAGTCTCCTGGGCAGTGGAGCCCAGACCAGTCTCCTGGGCAGTGGAGCCCAGACCAGTGTCCAGGGCAATGGAGCCCAGACCAGTCTCCTTTCCAATGGAGCCCAGACCAGTGTCCTGGGCAGTGGAGCCCAGACCAGTCTCCTGGGCAGTGGGAGCCCAGACCAGTCTCCTGGGCAGTGGGAGCCCAGACCAGTCTCCTGGGCAGTGGAGCCCAGACCAGTGTCCTGGGCAGTGGGAGCCCAGACCAGTGTCCTGGGCAGTGTCAGAGCAGCATTGCTGGCTGGGGCAGGTCGGGAGGGGAGGACCAGGGAGGGCAGCTGGAATGTTCCTGTCAGAGCAGCCCGGAAAACTCACCGGCTTTGAGGCAGACAAACCTCTCCTCAGGCTAAAAGCTCTGCAGTGAAAGGTGGGGGCTTTCCCCCCCTGTTTCATCAACTGATCAAATGTTCTTTGTCCCTTTCCTGTTTTTTTTTTTTTTATTATTTCACACGGACATTAGCTTCAGATAAAGGAACTACAAAATAACAAATATACAAGACAGAACCAAACAATGCTTGTCTTCCACAAAAGAGCATTTTCAGGTTTAAAGCACCTGCTCTGAACTGGCAGTCTCTTCTTGACAGTCTC
>VZDJ01000174.1:610654-645563 GCA_008694505.1 Cyanoderma ruficeps
GAGGGGCTGGTCACTGGGGGAAGGAGGAAAGGGGAACCGGGGAGCTGATTGCTGAGGGAGGGAGAAAAGGGAAAGGGGAACCGGGGTGCTGATCACTGAGGGAAGGAGGAAAGGGAAAGGGGAACAAGGGTGCTGGTCACTGAGGGAAGGAGGAAAGGGGAACCGGGGTGCTGATTGCTGAGGGAAGGGGAACGAGGTGCTGATCACTGGGGAAAGGAGGAAAGCAGAGGCACGGTGCGGGCCCCAGCCCAGATTGCTGCTCCTCCTTATCTCCCGGGGATGCTCCAGGGGATGCTCCCGGGGATGATCCAGGGGATGCTCCCGGGGATGATCCAGGGGATGCTCCGGGGATGCTCCCGGGGACGCTGCGGGTCGGGGCCCCTCGGGGGAGGCAGAGGCAGCAAAGATGGGAACTGGCTGCAGAATCTCTGGGGACCTGCCTCGGCAGCAGGAAATGCGGATTTATTAGTACTGAGGGTTCTGCAGTAAATACGGGTTCTCAAAGCCAAAATATAGTAAAAAAATTAAATCTTCATTCCAACATTATCAACATCCAGTATTTCTGAATTTCATTTTGAAATTACAGGTGCAACGTACTGGGCTTTGTCTATCCTTACATAGCAGCACATTTTGAAAATACAGTTGAAATAGTTTCTTTCACTGATACTTTCTCCTATATTATGAATTTATGTCGTATCAGGATTTTCAAAATGTGGGAAAAAAAAAATCAAAGTAATGACTCTTCCTGTAGCTCATGCTTTCCCTGAGATAGGAAGTTTGAGTCAAAGCATACACTGAATTTAGCTGGACACCCGTGGACTTCAGTGGATCAGATCTATGAGGAGATCTTGAAGAATGGAAGGAAAAAAACCTAGTGACAACAAACTGAAGGAATTCCTCTTTAAACAATGCCCTACAAACATACACAAGGATCACTCCGTCCTGCCTTTGATGTCCAACTCCCCAAAGCTTTAACTTTGCTAGCACAGGAAAAGCAGAGCTGGGCTCTCAAAGCAGCTGGGGGACCCAGGTCTGTTCCCAGGCCAGGAACTGCCTGATCCCACCCTGCTGCCTGCTGGGGAATCCACTGCGGCACCGGCAGGGCCCTCCCAAATCCTGCTTCACACCGTGAAACAATCGCAGGCACTCGGTGCTGTGAGTGGGGTAAACCCTCGGTGAAGGCAAAGCCTTGTTGAGCTGTTTTCTGGAATTATCCATTCCACTTCCCAAGCAAGCCCTAAGGCTATTTGGAGCAGGATTTACTGCTCTAAAATCGGATCTAGCAAAGCAGGAGCTGTTTGTTTCACAGAGCTGATCCTGTGTCTCTGCTGGATAAAGGTGTGAAGGTGCAGCAGGCTGGAGCTGAGCAGATCCCAGGGCCACATGGACTATTGTCTGGACCAAAAAATAAACGGGAACCAGGTTGATATGAGCCCTCAGGCTGATGGTAACCTGTGGTCCCTGGAAAGAAAGCGTTTGTATTGGGGATGCTGATACCTCCTGAACTGTTCCAGCACAAACAGCCCCTGGAATACAGTCCGGAGCCAGCCCCATCAAGGAATGTTTTGTAAATGAATAATGACTTTGCTTAAAGCTAATCAACATCAAGTGTGTTAAAAAAGATGAAATAGTGCTGGAAGGCAGTGGGAGGTAGAGGAGCCTCAAAGTGCAAACAGGTGCTGATCTCCCTTCAGGGGGGATTGAGTGGCACAGACCGTACAGGGCTGTCACTTCTGATCAAAGCAGGCTCCAAGACCACGTAATCACCATCACCCACCTTTTAAAGGATGCCCTGATTTATCATCTGTCACTGTTAATAACTTGGCTACTCTCTCTGAAATACTTAAAAACATTACAGGAGGATAACATTTCAATTTTTTTTATTTTTTTTAAGAAACGTTTAAATGGTTCAAACTAAAACGTGCTGGGGCTGGTCCTTTGAGGCCATCTGTTGCTGGAGACCACCTGCCATCAAAAGGCCACCTGAGCAGGAACATCCCACCATTACAGAGCCATCCCCTTGCAGGCAGGGGCGCTCAGGCTGGGGTGTCAGACACGGCTGGTCCTGGGCTGTTCCTGCCCCCGGAGCCGCGGGGTGACAGCCAGCCGTGAATAACGGCTGCGGAATAACAGCCCCGGGAATTGCGGTTCGGGCAGAACCCGCTCAGGGACCTGAACATCCCTGGGCTGAGCCCCTCACATCCCCTCGGCCTGCCCTGCATCCTCTGTCCCTGCTCTGCTCTGCATCCTCTGTGCCCACTCTGCTCTGCTCTGCCCTGCCCTGCTCTGCCCTGCTCTGCATCCTCTGTCCCCGCTCTGCTCTGCATCCTCTGTCCCCGCTCTGCTCTGCTCTGCCCAGGGTGTCCCAACCCGCCAGCCCCAAACCCTGCAGCTGCTGAGCCGAACGGTTTCTCTGGTGATGAGGAGCAGCAGCTTTCCCCCGAGAAGCAAGGCTTGTAATCGTAATTAGGATTTTGTGGGGTTTTGCCCTGACTCCCGTTTCCCCCTGCGGATCTCATACTCTTACCTCATTAATCTCTGCCCGGTAAATCACTGTTCTACCGAGCTACCTTTGCCAGAAAAGGGAACTTTCTGCCTTTCTTTTACCTGTTCACAAGCCTGTGGCAAACGTCTGGTTCTTGGTTTAGTGGATGTACACACCAACAGAATGCATTTCTTTTAGAATTTTTATCTGATAAATGCCACTGGACATTTCTTCCTCAGCAAGTCTCCTGTGGAGTGACTGGATTGTTAAAATAACCACATACAGACACTTCTCCTGAAAGTCTGAGATCAGCAAATACCTATTGGGCCTTGGCAGTAAAGGAAAATCCTATAAGGCTCAACAAATAAAAATACAAACTTGATTTCACTAAAATTTAAAATTACTGTGAAAAATAAAGAAGTTTAATAGTTTCGAGATGTTGCCTTAATGACTTTTAATATTATTATCATTTAAGTAATATGCAGCCTTCTAAGACAAAAATGAAAATCGGTGTTAACTATTAATAACTACATTAAATTAATTGTTTTGAAAATGACTGTATCACTTTCTTTTAACAGTAATGAGCTTCCAATTCCTCAAGTAGCAACTTCAGTATTAAACTGTTAAGACTGTGAGGAGTTACGGGACAGCAAGAGGTGCACTTTCTGAATTAATTAATTCTTAAAATGCCCTCAAAGCCAATCATTACGTTCTGCTGCATTTACAGTGTTCTAGTCCTGATGTGAAGAATTTGCATCGTTGTGTACTTGAGGAATCTCATTTGCCTACCAGTAACCCCCCCAAAATAATTCCTGGATAACTGCAAGCATGGAATAAAATCTGACCACTTGGTTTACAGTTTAGCAGGAATCTCTTTGGAAGACGATGCCTCCAGCCAATCATTATTTGTCATTTTTGTAGGAAAAGGTGCAGCTCTGCCCTGTGGACAATGAAGGGCCTAATCTGACAACTGAATAAACTCAGAGTGGCAGCAGGAACTCAGCCACTGCTGGACATCTCTCTGCACGTTTTATTCTTTTCCAGAACCCCGATGGCAGGCTGGAAGAATTCATCACCAACAATGAAAGCAGACCAGTCTACGGCCCACAAAGGCAGTGAGTGTTTATTCCAGGGGCTGGTGCAGGCTGGAGAGAAGCCTGGCACCATCCCTGGACAAACCTGCCCTGCTGAAGCCAGCGCTGACCCTTCTGTCAATGTGAATCTGGTGGGAGGCACACACGATGTGGGGAGGCGACACGCTCAAACAGAGCACACTCCCCAGGGTTTCCTGCAGCAACCTGCAATACACAGGTCATTTTAAAACTCGGTGTTTCTGATGCCACTGGTTGAGCCAGAGCAGATCCAGACGCACAGGCATTAGCTCAGTAGTTTCAGAAGTGGATTTGTTTGGGGCCATGTCCTACTTTGGCTGCAGCACAATGTCCTCTGACAGGATTAATTTCCAGGGCATCTCAAAGCCCTGTGTCTGACACTGGCACACTGGCACAAAAGAGCCAAAAGATATTTTCTCTCCCTCAGAAGAAAAATCTTATATCAAAAGCTGCTTTATCTGTGTGCACTTTAGACATGAAGATTATTGATAATGCCTGCGAGATCATTTCTGTCACTCAGGTTCCCCGTCACTGCTGGGAACACTCACAGAGTACAAAAAGGCAAAGTTTATCTGTCACACTGCACAGATCAGTTGAAAAACCAGACCACCGCTACTAAAGAAGCTTTTGTTGGAAAATTCCCAGCCACAACACGACTGTCACAAGGATCCTCACTCTCCCCGAGTCCACCAGGACCCGTATTTTCTGTGATGAGACCCCTGACCAAGGCTTTTCTAGAGCAGCCTGGGTGAGAAAGTGAGGTCCCATCCCTGCCTCAGCTGATCCCCCAGCCTGGCCATCCCCTGGAAAAGTGCAGGGAAAACTTCAGGTTCCCACAAACCCAGACTCCACTAGGAACTTCTTGAAAATGTATTTACAGTTTTGAGCTTTCATCGGGTAACTTCCCCGGAGCGGCATTCAAATCCTGCGTTTGCACTTCCCGGTCTCCCCTGAGTCTTCCCACAGATTTCGGTGGTGCTGGAAAGGGGAGCAGTGCCCCGGAGGGTAGAGCCTGAGCTGTGTTCCCGCTGTGTGAAGTGAGGCAGCGATCTTTAACATGCTGAACGCGGCCTATGCAAATTTCGCAGGGGTGTTAACCCAGGATCATTGTTGTAATCTCAGTGCTTTGTAAACACGGTCCTGCTCGACATCGCTGCAGCTTTTTACATCACTAAAGCCCATTCAGTCTTCTCAGTGGCAGAGGCTCACAGGAACACCTTCAAAATCCATTTATTTCATTTCACCTTGCAATTTCTTTCCAGTGAATCACCGTTCTCTCTATACTTGCAGGCAAGTATAACAACAGCTATTGTAACTCAAAGTGTGCTTTTCTCAAAAGATCCAGGAAACAAGTTTATTAACTGCAAAGCACATCGGAGAAAATTTAGAACACACAAAATTATCAAACTAAAGAACATATTTTATTTTTAATAAAATAGTGGAGCATGAAAAATAATTGTATCTTACAAATATATACAGCCCGGCACTGTGCACCCCCAGCACAGTAAAGAGTATCACTCTATACAAAGCTTCCCTTTGCAGAATCTAGTGCTTCTTGATCTATTCATAGTGAGAATTTGTTTAACAATAGAAAGAGTCAATAAGCCCTTTGGGTCTCTTTGAATTCGTCCCCCCCTTTTTTTTTGCACAAATCAGTCCAAACGTGTATAACATTGGCTTGATTTCCATTAAAAAGCCACAAAATGTAACACTAAAGGGTTTCTGAGGACTAGACCTCTTAGTTCTTTTGTTAAGAGATTTCTTTTGTTGTCTTTATGTACAGCAAAATACTTGTTTCTCTTTTCATGTCATGGTAAGAAAAAAAAATGTATTGCACATTATTCTTATTCACAAAGTTTGTGTCTGGTGCAGGAAGTTTCTCTTTCGGTGAAAGAATATTGGTGAGCATTACAGATCGAGCCTATTTTTAGGCACTCCAGGCCCAGAGGGCTGAGAGGAGTTGTGAAGGGTTTTAAAGTTAGCACGGAGGTTGTTTTCCCAGAGATCATCCTCGCCCAGGACAGGCCTCCGTGTCCCTGCAGAGACAATGCTCACTTAGAATGGGCACTTCTGAAATCCAACCATTGCCCCAGGAAACTCCACTCTACCTTGTTACTCAAGAGAGCTGAAGAAAACCCAGCCCCAGCTACGTGAAAAAGTTAAATCAGTGTTGGTTGTTGTGTTTGGTTTTGTTTTCATGTCGGTTTTGTTTAATCTGAGGGATGGGTGGATGTAATTCCTAACTACAAATTAGTAACAGAACAGACTGTTTTAATTCACAATATTTCTTTCACTGAAAACCTTTCCATGAGTAGGTTTACCTTCAGTTTTTCACCAGGTCCTGAATTCAGCATGATACATTTTTGTGCCTTGAGATATTAAACTGTTCTGACAAAAAAAAAGCACCATTCATGTTTTATTTTCTGACTGCTACTGTGGACATTTGTAAGTCTGTGAGGTGAGAGACAGTCTTTTCTAAGACCTGGTCACACACAGGTGGGCGGTTGTAACGCTGATTCATATTTTGCAAGGTGAGTTTTCTGTGGATGTTGAGGTTTTTTGTAGATTCCACTGCTCGTGATGACACTCGCGGGTTTTCTCCTACTCCTCTTCTTTAACCTCCGACTACAAACGTTTTGCCAGGATTGGAGAGTCTTGGAAGTCCAGATCCACATGCCACTAGTGATGCCCACAACTAACAACATAAAAATTTTGACCATAAAAATTTCTACCGCTGGTATAGAGTTATTCATCATGCAGTCTAAATTTTTAGTCTGATTGTTCATCTTGCATTTCTGTTGAGTTGCCACGGTTTTCCAGTAATCCATGTTCAGCCTCTCATAAAAATAGCAAGCTATCACACAGGTTGCAGGCACCGTATACAAGACTGAGAAGACACCAATCCTGACCATAAGCTTCTCCAGCTTGTCGGTGTTCTCTCCACCTGTTTTCATCACCCTCCTGATGTGAAACAGGGCCACGAAGCCGGAAAGGATAAAAGAAGTGCCAATGATTAGATAACAGGCCAAAGGAATGAGCACGAAGCCCGTCAAGGCGTTCACATCCATGCTGCCCACGTAGCACAGCCCCGTCAGCTCGTCCCCAGCCACCCTCCTCATCACCAGGATCATGATGGTCTTCACGGCCGGGATGGCCCACGCTGCCAGGTGGAAGTAGCTGCTGTTGGCCTCGATGGCCTCGTGCCCCCACTTCTTCCCGGCCGCCAGAAACCAGGTCAGGGTCAGGATCACCCACCACAAGGAGCTGGCCATCCCGAAGTAATAGAGGACCAGGAAGACGATGGTGCAGCCGGTGCTCTCCAGCCCCTCCTGGATGACATAGAGCTGGCCGCTGTCCCTGTCGCAGGCGATGCTCTCGGCGCCCGAGAAGAGGCGGATGATGTATCCCACCGAGTAGACGCAGTAGCACATGGACAGGAAGATGATGGGCCTCTCGGGGTACTTGAAACGCTGAGGGTCTATGAGGAAAGTGAGCACGGTGAAAGCGCTGGAGAAGAAGCACAGGATGGACCAGATGGCAATCCAAACGACGGCGAACCGCTTGTCGTCCCTGCTCCAGTAAACATCCACCCCCGGCGTGCAGAGCGGCGCGCAGGAAGCGCTCTTCTCCACATGGTGGAACTTGCCGGGGTTTTCGCAGGACGCTCTGCTCGGGCTGTCCTTGTGCTGCTGCAGGTCGTGGCCGCTGCTGGGCCGCTGGGGACGGAACATGGGGGGCAGCATGCTGGAGCCCCGCGGCGGCTCGTCCGACCCGTTGTTGGGGGCTTCCATGCACAGGTAATTGGGGTCGTTCTTGTTGGGCAGTTTGCTGCAGTCCAAGGAGTCCGGCCACTTGAAATTGAACTGCTCCATAATCGGGGAGCACTTCAGCCTCGCCTGCTCGCACATCACCCTGCAGGCCGGGATCGGCGTGGAAACCTGCTCCGTGCACATCGGGGCGTAGAGGGAGCACAGGAAGAATTTCAGATGGCTGTGGCAGCCGTACTCCACCAAGGGGGCAAACTCGTGCAGCTGGATGGCGGCTTCCCTTTGGTTCTCGTGCCCCATCAGGTTGGGCATCCTGGTCATGTTGTAGCCGATGTCCTTGCACATGGGGATCTCGATGGGCTGGCACCTCCCGTCGCCGGGCCGGTCGATGTCCATGGAGCTGATGGCCGCGCAGCAGCCGCTGAGCCAGCAGAGCAGCAGCGCGGTGCTGCCGGCCGCCGGCCCCATTGTGGCGGCTCTGGCGCGTCCGGAGCGCGGGGCGGGGGCCGCGGGGCTCACAGCAGCGGCCGGCCCGGCCCTGCCCGCAGCAGCAGCGGCCCCGAGCCCGGCGGGGCCGCGGGGCGGGCGGAGCGGGGCGGCATCGCCCGGGCCGGGGCGGCCCCGCGGGGAGCGCCCGGGAGGCGAACGGCGGAAGGGAAAGCGGCCCCGCTCCGCGGATGAGCCGAACTTACTGCGGGCGGCCCGGCAACTTTCTGCTCCCCGGGCTTCCACTTTGGCGATCCGCCCGCCCGGCTCCCGCTCCTCCCGGTCCCCGCCGCCCGGCCGGGCGATGTCCGCGGAGCTCGCTGTGGGCACGGCCGGGCGGTCACCGCGTCCCCTCGCACATGTCCCGGGCGCCTTTCGCAGCCGAGGGCGTCTCCGGGGATTCTCCTCTCCTCTCCTCCGGCGGGTCGCGGCTCCTCACTTTCTTGCCGAGAGGTGGGGATTGGTTTATCCGAACGCGGAATAAAGGAGGAGGAGGAGGAGGGGGAGGAAATATCTAAGCCATTGAAGAGGGGGGCCTGAAAGATCCCCCCCCGCTCGCCGCCCTCTGGTCTGGGTTTGCAATAGGTCGGCTCCGGCTGTGCCGAGCGGCGCTGCGGTGTCCGCGGTGTCTGTGCCGGCTCCGCTCCCCCCGCCCGCCGGCTCCTGGGGCCGCGGCAGCAGCTGGGCCTTTTGGGGGCGGCTGAATCCCAGCAGAAAATAAAGTAAAAAAAAAAAAAAAGCTAAACCCGGGAAGAAGAAGAAAAAAAACCTGTGNGGAAGAAGAAGAAAAAAAAACCTGTGCAGGATCCGCCTCGCATACGACATCCACTTTGCATGAGAAAGGTGAAGCTGACACGGTGATTACTTTCCAATCACTCGGAACGCCTTGAAACCTCCTTAAGGACCCCTACAGGTTCTCCTTGATCGGCACAGATTAGAAAATGCCCCATTTGTTTCTCTCTCCTTCTCCCTTCCCTTCCTTTCTGCTCTCCCTCCCGCTGCCCTCCCTTGAAAGTTTAACGAGACCTTTTCTGTGGAAGGCGTCAGCCCGCCCTCCCTCGCCCAGGTAGGAACGCGGGGAGAGCGGAGCCTTCAGACTCGGTGTCTCCCACTGACAGGGTTGAAGGTGGTGCCTCCTTGACTGCCTTGATTGGAGGGGGGCAAAGCTTCAGCGGGGAGGATGTGGGGAGGAGGATGCATTTTATGGCCGGTGCTATAAACTCTTCGCTGCCAGGGTCATAAAATATGCTTGCTTTCAGCCTGGAGTCTCAGCTTTTTTTTTTTTTCAAATGTCGTGCTTTGTCTCGAATTCCTAAATGAACAGGACAGGCGGGATTGCTGCCGAAGTACCTGATTATGGTTTAAATCACAGCATGGCATCACTCGAAAAGTAGCTTGTTTTTTTGGTTGGATTTTTTTCTTTCCCTTCCTTAAATAAGAAATGCTAAGAGGACGAGAGACATACCCTTGGGGAAGTTACTTCATCCACTGTAGAAAAGATGCTTACAGATTTTTGGAGACGGGAGTCGTTCTAAACTGAGTCGTGTTTGCTTTTAAAGTCAAGCTTTGGGATTTATTTTGCTTATTGGTCTCTGAGAGCTGGGGAAGGAGGAAGTTAAATCCCCAGCCGAAGCAGAGCTCGCAGTTTCACAGGCGGAAAAGGAGCACAGTGAGCAGAAGTCAAAGATTAGCTCTGCTCAGCTCCCCCTTCCCCCGCCCGCCCGCCCCCCTTTGAGCTCACTTTTAGCGAACATATTAATGAAGAAGGAAAAAATCTCTCTTTCATTTCATTCGTGCTCACCCACACAAACCGGGCTCCTCTCCATTAGTGCCTGTTCCTTATCGAAAAGAACACGGATTCTCCTGGAAACTCCCAAATCCCGCAGGGTCACAGTTAATACCCCACCAGCTCCAGAAAGGAAACTGTTGGCTTCCTCAGCTGTGATAAGGGTGAAATGGATCCCAGCAAGGACAACAAACCAGGGCTGATGTTTGTCTGGGGAAGCCCCCAAGATGTGGCCAGCCCTTGCCAAGGACTAAAAGCCATCCCAAAAACGTGCCTCGGAAAGCCAGGTCCTCTCTGTGGCTCTTCAGATTGTATTCATAAAGCCCTGGTCTCAGGGGCCGACCTTTGCTGGGACACTTTCAGATTCCTCAGGGGATGTTTCCAAAGCAGGCAGTGTTATGAGCAGAAAAAGAGCTTTATTTATTTTACTGTGTCTGTGTGAGAGAGAGAGAAAGGGTGTGCTGGGGCATTTCCATTCTTCATTAATCTGAGCCTGTTTTCTTAGTATTTGTATTCATCCTGATTCCTCTTCTGGAGAGCCCAGCTGGGGGTAGCAGGGAAGTGTGGGGAAAGCTTTTTCAAGGGACCGGTAAATTCTACTTTAAAAAGTAGAATTTAAATAATAATAAAAAAGTAGAATTTAAATAATGCATAACAGACACACATTCAGTGTTTGTTTTATCCAGCTGGATTGTTTGGGAGCTTGTTTTTCTTTCCTTTTTTTTTTTTCCCCAACAAGTATTTTTGTAAAGCATATTCTATCACCATTGACATGAAAGTAATCTAGAAAAAATACAAGATATAAACCATGGCCTTTTTCTTCTGTAACACTGATAGCAACCTTTTTCTCCTAAGAGGCAGAAAAGAGACACAAATGAAAGTGAGGGGGAAAAAAAAGGGGGGGGGAACCTCCAACCTTTGTAGTTGTGTCTCTCTTAATTGATCTTTCATGTGCCAATTTAAATCAGCCCTGTTTTTCCAGCCATTATTTTAGCCAGCGCACCCTGCTTTAGATCATTTCTTTTACTTTCTATATTTTTTAAAGAGCTATCTACGACTCTCAGCCGCCGAATGAGCCCGGGTCGGTGAGAGTGACAAACAGAACGTCAGTGCAGGAAAACGAGAGCGCTGAGAAATCAGCAACTGGAAGATACCTCTGTAACTAAGAAATGAAAAGAACCTTTTGAAGGCTCCAGCTGAAAAGATATTTTATTTTATTTTTTTTTTTTTTTTCTCCTGTGTGTGGGATTTGAGATGTGTGATTCTATGGAACAGCCAGGCACCCCTGCTGCTAGGCCCTGGCTAGGAGTTGGCCCCCCTCTGGCAAATGTTATGGAGAATTGGGAGGAATTTTATGGCTGTCTTTTCCCTCAGCTCTTTTTTCTTTTGTCTTCTTTGAAGAATGACTTTAGACATTTTATTTACATATTTAACCATGGATGAAAGAGGAAAAAGAAAGCATTTGGGCCGTTGTGGGAATAGTGATATGTTTAAATTAATGGAAATCTTATTAGGCTTCTAAAATTTTAAGCAAAAGATTTTTAATGAAACTTTATAATTAAACATGATTTCAAATAATGTGCCAACTCACAGGAAGGATGCATTTCTCCCTCTAGCTATCCATCTCCCCACCTCCCAAAAATGTGCAGAGGAATAATCTCTATCTTAAAGTCCAGCTCTTCTTCTGTCCCGTAAGGAAAAGATTTAAAAACTGGAATATTTAATAAGGCACGCAATAATTCAAACCATAACTAAATATTTCCTAGGTAAAGCAAACCATAAACGAGCCAGGAAAAAAACCAAAACAGAAAAAAACAACCCACCAGCCCTCATCCCTGCAATGGCAAAGTTCCATGCTGGATAATCTATTACAGTGGCCGTGGAATAAAACACTTTGATATGGCTGATGGTGAAAATCAAAGTTGCATCCATTCTATCCATGTTGGAGTCGTTGGAAATTACAGAGCCAGGCAAGGTTTTCTGAAATGGGATTAAAGGAGACCCAAATAATCCATTTGAGGGAAAATGTTCTGACACTTCAGCAGCAAAGAGAAATGGAACGAGCAGCTCGGGGAGTTGAAGAGTTAATTAGAACATTAAAGATTTTTAGTGAAATAGTCTAAATTACTTACGAGGAACAATGGAGTGTCTTGACAGAACGTGAACTGATATTGACACTCCTGTATTTAAGAAGTCTGTAGCTATAACTGATTTTCAGGTTTAATATTTCTGGCCAGCCATTTATTACACAAAAAAAAAATAGAGATCAGTTTAATACTAATCCCATTCAATAATCCTATCCTCATCTATGTTTTTACACGTTCATTCACTTTTTAACTCACTCATTTTATTCCAGTAATGAATTCTATTTATGCATTATAAAGCACAGATATTAAAGCATATATATTTTTAAAACTGTTAGCCATACAGATAACAACTGTGAAAGAAAAGGATCACACACACAAAAAGAAAGCTGACAGCTATTCTAGCAATGTCATAAGCCTGTACTTCTTACTGAATTTCCACTGGATATTAATGAAATTAAACGACATGCAGAGAAACGTTTATTTTCTAAACCAAACGGGTTTATTTTTTCCTAGCTACAGAATCTTTGTGGCAGTTTTCCTCCAGAATTTAAGTAAACACGTCTGCCTGATAGGACAGGCACTCTGAGAAATATTCCCATGCAAGTGCGAATCTGCACAATGCACAAAAGTTTTAATTGCCTTAGAAAGCCACCACCACCAAGAGTTAAAAGAATTAAAACCAAAAACAAATCATAAATGGATGAGTGGCTCGGATGGCATTGCTCTAATACAATTTAGCTGGCTATTTTAAGGGCACTTCCCTTGAAATGTGGTTTGAAATATTACCAAAGGTTCGACGGGGTGCATTAGTGTGAATTGCAAATCAGAACATTTCTTTAATCCCCTTTTCATGGCCTGGCTTCGGATCAGTGGCATCTAAGGGACTCCCCACTGCTTCTGGCTCAGGAGGAACCATTCACTGGGGCAGCTTCCCTCCTCTATTCCCACAGTCCAGAAAACAACACCACAGACAGACACCCTCCAACTAAATTAGATTAAACTCCTTCTCCTCCACAGCACATTAGCCTTTTCACTGCCCAAGACTCATTATTCAGCTACTCCTAATTTAAAGATACAGTATTTTTCTGCTCTTAGGAACAAAAACAACGGACAAAGCTAAAGCCAAAGCAGGAAAAAAAAATAAAAAAGAAGAGGGAATTCCTGGTCAGAAATAAACCTGATAATGCTACAATTATGCAAAGGCAGGAGAATATCCTTTTCACTCCTACTCTAATATTACAGGAATAATATTATAATTTTAAAGCACAGGTCCCAGCAGAAAGTTCTACAGACACTAAAAACAAGAACAGGCTCAGTAGAAAAAGAAAATGCACACAGATTTTCTTCTCTTCCAAACACCATTTGATAACCTTCCTTCACCAGCCTTTCTGCAGGCACCGTTTGCATGTCTGGCAGCCAAATCTAGGCTTGTAAAGGCATAAACAGCGAAAACTGCCGATGATGGCAAGGATTAATTGCTCCTCCTGTTGTCATTTCCTCCCTTAACTTCTCCACTCCTCCTTTTCAAGGTAGAAGCAGACTTTTACACCCGGTGTCAGTGGGGCCTGAGTCTGCAGCTGCTCACAAACACCATCCGAGCCGGCAGCAGAGTGCAGGGGGGGGATCCCGGGATTGCCTTGGCTGCACCCACTGCAGCCCCCACTCCTGGGCACTGCTGCTCACAACACCTGCGTGCACCTGGGGGTGCCAAGGAGGGCAGTGATGCTCTCTGACCAGGAATGTTCTCTGATTCAGGAAGGAATGAGCTCTGCTGCAGGGGAGTGTCTCCTGCTCATGGCTGGGAGGGCACCGTGGTTTGTACCAGCACCGGGGCAGGGACTGTCCCTCTGTCCCTCCAACCTGCCCTCAGCTTTGGGCTCCTCAGGCCAGGAAAGATCCTGAGGGGCTGGAGCCTGTCCAGAGAAGGCTCTGGAGCTCAAAGCTGGTGAGGAGCTCCTGTTGTGTTCCATCAGCTGTCCAGCAGCATCCCTGGGGATGCAGTGGGTGTGTCAGTTCCCTCTATCCTGCCACACACATCCATTACTTTGCTGCTGTTTCTGTGCTCTTTGTCACTTCAGAACATTTTACACTTTTTATTCTGTTTTCACTTCCGCGGTGCCTCACTTGGCAATGTCTGTGGGTTTGTCCCATGGAGAAGAGAACAATTTTAGTTCTATCAGTAACCCCAAGTGCAGGGAAAGCTGACATCTGTTAGAATCATGGAATTAGGATCGTTAAGGTTGGCAAAGGCCTCCAAGATCATCAAGCCCAAGCAATGGGTTTAAGGTGAAATTCCAGACCTGTGTGTGTGAACTCTCATGGCTCCTCACTCACTCTGATTTATCCTGCTGTCTTGAGGTAATTTTGATTTGCGTGGATTAACAATAGCACCAATTTTAACCTTCAAGAATCCTTGACACAGTTCAGATCTGAACCAAAATGTAGCAGTTCAAATCTCCCATATGTCTATGGTATTCCCCACAGGGACATGTTGTTCCCCCACTCTTTACTAGGATATATTGAGGAAGCACCAATCCCACCACAGCTTTATGTCCTACCCCTCTGCTAGAGGGCACTGGCAGAGTCAGGATGCCCTGCTGGATGGGCTTCTGGCCTGACCTGCAGATCCTTTCCACATTCTCAGGTAGCAGGAATGAATGATGGGGGTTTAATCGTTGCTGGAAGTCGCCCTTGCCCGTTCTCCATCTGGCATTTGAATTTTCGGGGTGTGATGGCAATCACACGTCCTCTGAAGGAAGCATGAAAAGTGAGAAATTGAAATGCCATTGTTTGGAATGCTGTTTATTATTTCCAGATCACAGGAGGGGATGCTCTGTGCGTGTTGCCTGCGAGAGGCACCGGAGGGACGGAGCCAGCAGTGAAGGCAGGCGTGTCACATTTCTCAAAATCAGCACAGAGGTCACATATAAAAGTGGCTGGTGTGTTTCTTGGCCAGCCTTTCCCTCACCTGATGACAGCAAAACCCAACTGTAGCTGGTGGCTGTACTCTAATCTCAGGGCCAGGCTGCAGGGCAGGGGTCATGCCTCAGGCTGAGTTTGGGGCCAGAGTGGCTGTTGGCTCTTTGAGCCCCACATTCCCTCACAGCCCATCCCAGTGTCACCAAATCCAACCTCTTCCTTTATCCTCATCACACAGAACACGGCCAGGCTGTACCTCCCAGGCCAGAGCAGCAGTTTGATAGAAATGTTAAAGCATTTGACAGAGAATCCATCTGGCTCCAGCCCCAAACTGCCAGCGTGGGACAGAGTGAGGCACAGGAAACTCTCCTCAACACTGGAGTTACACCAGTATGAAATATGGGGAGGAAGTGTTACATCTAGATCACTCTTAGATGTTCAGACGTCTTCTCTCCTATTTAAAATTATTATTATATGGAAGTGATTAAAACACAGTGGGAGGAAAGACCTGCTCAGTCTGAAATACTTGTATCAGACAGGGAATGCACAGACAACAGCACAGTGAATATAATGAGATTTCAGTGCTGGAAATGTCTCTGTGTCCTCCAGCCTCTGTCTAACGTTGTGTTTTCCCTGTCTTTAGATGAAGAATGTTCTGTTTGATGAAGGTGAACAGGAAGAGCTGGGACACAGCAGTGTTGGAATTCTCCATTAATCCAAGAGAGAGTGATCAGAAAACTCAGACATGTGGGAAGATGCTGCCAGAGCTTTCTGGATCCACTGCCAGTCCAGTACACGTGTCTGAGTTTGGCAATCTCCAGCTCAAGAGCACGGGAGCGCTGGTACATGCTGCACACATTAGACAACCATGTATACAGAATCAATTCAAAGCAGCTGTTGGAGACCAGAAATTTTAGGGGAGCTATAGGGTGAATTCCTCCATCTATACTTGTTTTTTTTTTTTTGGAAGTGGGAATGCAAAGGAGGAGGGAATGAAAAATTGATACTGCTCTGTGCTCCAGATGAAAGAACAAACATAATTTTATTTTCTTTAATGACTGTACTGGATTCTGAAATTAAACCCAGCGGGTAAAAAGATCCTGTGCAGATTTCAAAAGAGATCATGTAGTCTGCCCATGTGCTAAGGCAGGCACATTTTTTAAGCCCTGCCATGTTCTGTAAAAGTGAAAAAGGGTTATCCCTGTAAGCATTCTGCTTTTCAAAGCCGTCTCTCTCCCTCCACCTACCCCAAGTCAGTGGATATTCCAAATAAATGTCATCCTAACTTTAAATGTCATTTTGTGGTTCCTCCCCCTAAGTTTAGAAGGAGAATTGCTGTGTACTCTGCATTAAATATTATTAGACCTCGACATACAGACAGCACACCCTTTTTTTCTTTATCCTCTCAGCAGAACCAGACAGAAAAAGAAGCCAAAAAAACAAACAAAAAACCCCCCAGCCATATAAATAACTGAATATAATCCCCAGTACGGATTTCAAACCAATTGGACTGAGAATAGCTAACCCTGGCTCTGAACTCTCTCCAGCTGCAGGTTAATGCAGTTAATTGCAGAGCACCTGGTCTAAGCCTCAGGTACGTGAATCATCCCAGCAGCACCTTTCAATCTCCTTCTCCTGCCGTGGCCCGGGGCTGACAGCGCCGCTGCGCCTTTGTTCGTGCTGGGTGTGCCGGGCGGCCGCGGCTCCCCTCTGACAGCCGGGGAGGGCTGTTCCTGCCGGGCTCCGTGTCTACCTGCCGGGCTCCCCTCTACCTGCCGGGCTGCCCTCTACCTGCCGGGCTCCCCTCTACCTGCCGGGCTCCCGTCTACCTGCCGGGCTCCCCTCTACCTGCCGGGCTCCCGTCTACCTGCCGGGCTCCGTGTCTACCTGCCGGGCTGCGCTTTGGGGAGTTGCTGTGTCTCCAGTGCTCGCTGAGCCTGGCCCTGCCTTGCTCTGCTCTGCCGGGCTGTGTCCAGGCTGTGCCGGGCTGTACCCGGGCTGTGTCCAGGCTGTGTCCAGGCTGTGTCCAGGCTGTACCCGGGCTGTGCCCAGGCTGTGCCGGGCTGGGTTTTCTCCCTCAGCTCCTCCCGCAGTCACCGATAATCCCCCAAACGCTCCTTGCACACCCTCAGCACCAAACGGGGCAGATCAAGAGGCCGGTGCTGCTCCTGGCACCGCTGGGGTGTGGATGCGGAGCAGGGAGCGTGGTGCCTGCACAGGTGTGTTCATTCACAGCTGTGTTCTGTCCGCACGTGTTTGGACACGGCAGCACTCCCCGTGTCTGTGTGCACACACCAAATGTCTCAAGGAGACTCCTCTCCAGTTCTTCTCTCCTCCACAAGTGAACTGCTCAGCCCTCCAAACCCCAGGCCAGCCCTCTCCAGTTCTTTTTTAACTCCCCGAGTGAGCTGCTCAGCCTTTGTCCATGGAAAGCCTGTTCTTGGATGCAGATTTGTTTATGCACCAACAGCAAAAAGGCTAACTGAATTAACTGTTCACCTAAACACTGTAATGTAGATGCCCATAACATATGTACAGCCATGTGTGTTTTATAAATAAATACCTATGTGCACATGTGTCAGGAACCGAAATGCCTACGGGGTCTTTTGGTGAGGGTGAACTACTTGTAGATACTTGAAGTTCTTGCTGGTCTGGCATTGATTATGTCGTGCTTATTAAAGTGGTTTGCAGCTTTAAACTGGTAAATATAATTTGAAATGGGCAGGACAATGTTTTGAAAATAGTTGGTTACTACTTTGCACAGACATAACTCCGCAGCTTCATTTGTCTCACCAAGAATTAACTGGACTACATCTCTACATGGGTGTAATAAATTGTGTCACAGGACATCCTTCAACTACTGGTGATACACAGATCAAAAACACGAAACTAAGGGATGTACAGAAGGTCAGTGGAGAAAAGTCATGAAGAGAAGGCAAATGAGCTCTGTTGAACCTGTATCTCATACACAGAATTAATGGCTGTTTGTACAAAAATGGTACTGTGAGAAGGACAAACTGGAAATTATAAAACTGCCCTCTTGGGCAACACCGACTCCTTGTCCCTTTGATGTGTGTCAGCACAGATTAGGTTACTCCTTCAATTACACACAAATAACAATCAGACGTTGTCACAACAATCTCGATGTTGTCATCTTTTCCATTGGAACATTCCACTGCCCTGGCTGGCAAACCACCACCCAAGTATCAAAGTAGTCCCTCCCAATGATGATGATTTCAACTACTTATTTTCAGTCTGCCACTCTTGCTTTTTGCCTCTTGCTTCATTAAGTGTTCCCATACACAATGAGAATGTTACAAGTGTAAAATACTAAATCTCGGATTTCGTGGCGTTTGATGTTTTCTTTGTCCGTCACAATAAAGGAGCAGAGCCAGGGGAAGTGTGAACCAAGCACTGCAAGCCCCACGAGCAGGAGCCCTCTGAGGGGCTGGGATGCCTTTCACACAAAAAAGGGCCAAATCTGCTGCCATGGGAGCCAACACCAGGACTCTCTCTGACTTACAGGGAGCCAGCACTTTGTGTCTGGAGATGCCACGTTCAGATGCAGCTTTGGAGCCTGCAGAGCCACCACAGCTCAGGGTGAGGGACAGATGCAGAAGAGCAGGGCATGCAGCTCCCTCCCAGGCCACAGAGGAGTTCCCTCAGAAACAGGATCTCTGTCAGTGAGGCTTGGGTGAGGATGGATGGTTATCTCTGGCAACCTGCAGGAAAAGTGGAGTCTCTACTCTGATCTGTGGGTAAGATTTAAGGAATCAAAAGAGTTTCCACAGTTACCATCAGTCACTAATCTGATCAATATTTAGATCAATATCTGAGGTCATTATGGTGGATCTTCCTCCTGTGCAATCAGTCGGGTGGGGCAGCTCATCCTCTGCTCAGTGACACGGATGTGGATCCATCCTGATGTGACAGCAGAACCCAAGTCATGCAATTCATTATCCAAAATTGCCTGCTGGAGTTCAGACATAATTCCTCTACTGTAAATTCCCATCATCTCTCTGCAAGGGCCTGAACAAGGCCTGGGCATCCCTGGAGCTTTTTGAGTAATGCCAAAGTGATGCACAGTGGAGAATTTCACCACCAGTAAAAGGGTCCCTCTTAAATTCTGTCTGTAAAAGAGAATATATTAAAAAGGAGCCATTCAAAGTTCATGACATAAATGGGAAGTTGCTCCAGCAATCCTAATTTTCTTCAGTTATGGACTCTAGAATTTGCTTTTAATGTTTTCACTGTCCTTGGCTTTGGGTTTATTAAAAATTCAACTTGAAATTCAATTAGATGATAGTTTATGCTATTGGACTAAATACACATATAGCATCAGATTGGTCAGTTAATTTCAGTTTTACCTTCCCATGTCAAAGCAGTGAAATAATACAGTTACCATCACCTCCCCATTTCTACCTTCCCCAGGTACTCCTGCAGAACCTTTCTTTCAGTTCTAGAACAAATGTTTATAGAATGCTCAGAGGTAAAGCAGAGGACAGACACGTCCCTTCCTCACTCTGATGATGAATGTTTGCTGACATAGGTCACCAACTTTATAACATTCATTCCAAACAAAAGCCTGCTCTTACCGAGGGGGGGATACCTGTAACAGGGGAAAGGAACGAGGAATACTCACTCTTGTCCCTGTAGTTCAGTTTGATTTTATTACTATTATATTACAGTGTTTGGGTTGTTTGGGAGTTCTTTAAGAGGGAAACAAAAGAAGCGTGGAGTTAATTTTGTTTAGCTTCTAATCTCTTGCCAAGTGGATGAGCTGGAAGCATTTTACCCTGGCAAAATACGGTCTGAGCTGTCAGAGTTCTGACTCGTCTGCTGCTGTCCAGTCTCCCTTGAGAAACAGTTTTGTGTAGCCAGGGAAATTTTGGTCCATGGAGTGTCTGCTGATCTGTTTGATTGCTGGAGACACTTTGAGCCTGGGGTGCCCCTGCCCTGTGAAATGGCAGCACAGGAGAGCCCCGAGTTCCTGGGTGAGTCAGGTCATCAATCAGGGCAAACAACAGGGCCCTACAGACAAGTTTAATAAAGAAGGATGAATGGAGCCAGCTAAGCCCCCAGGGACAGATGAGCCTACTTCTCATTTTCTGTTTATTAAAACCATTCATATCAATTTGTCATGTGGAAGCACTTAGTTCATTCAAGCACAAGTGTAATTTTAAAAGTCTTATTAATAATATTTTAAACGCAGACTGTCAGATTCCTTACACACTGGTGATAAGGGAACCAGAGGGGCAGCTTAAAATGCCACTGCAAGACGTGCTAAACTATGGCTCAAACTTTTCTGTGAATTCTCTGAGGCCAGGGTAGCTGCAGAAGGCATGAGTTTAGTAAAGCACTCCAAAGTTCCCTTTTTATTTTTCTATTCTTTTAATTTTTCATCAGTTTTCTGAGATTTATCTTTCTATTTGCTCTAATTGGCTGTGAGCTGATTTCAAAACTTGTGAGAGTTCCTGGAAGACTCAAGAAGTTTGTTGGATTTTTTCCTCAGGATGAGAAGCACCTTGCAAGCCCTTGCACTGGTGAAAGCAGAGGGTAACCCCTGGCTAAGTGCACTTGGTGTGTTTTGCACACTCACTGCAAAGACAAGATCTCCTCATCCCCGGAGCTGTGAGGAGCCAGAGCACAGCCCTGCCCCAGCAGGTCAGACCACCGACAGCTGTGGGCTTTGCTCTCGGGAGAATTTGCTCTTTTTCACACATTTAACAGCGAAATTTATCCAAAAAAACCTCCATTGCTGAGGAGCTAGCCCTGTCAGGCTGGTTTTCTGCACAGGTCCTTGTGAAAATGTTGTATTTTTATGAAATTTGACTCAATGTTCTGTACCTGTCTCTGTACTGGGTTGTGCCTTTGGGCTTTGTCCAAAGCCTGTTGAAATGAGGGTTTCTTAATTTCCTCGAACTGTCCTCAGTTCAGAGCCCCTAAATGTGCCCTTCAGAGTGTGAGAAATGTCTGTCTGTGAACTCTGGGAGTGCAGTTGCCAAAGAGCAAGCTGAGAAGTTTTCCTGGTGTGGCCTTGGCTTTGCCTTCCCCTCTCCCATTCATCACCAGTAATCCAGACACTTAGCCCTGGCATAACATCCATCTTCACATATGTAATTAGTATCACACCTACAGGCTCTGTTTCTTTTAAATAATCCTTTGATGAATCCTAGAGATATTAAGCATGTTATTAGAAGGAGATGGTGCTTAGAAGAAGGAAAAAAAAATGCTCTGCTTCCTCACTGCTTTGTTCTTTTGAATTATTACGTGGTAGAAAAAGAAAACAAAAGCTTTTCTCTCTTCCAAAGGAATATACAAAATGCTGCTACGGATTGGATTGAACTGTTTCAGGTTCCAGTAGTTACTAAAAATCTGAGGCAGAAAGGAAAGGCAATCCCAAACTCCTGAAATATTCAATAAACTCATGGTCCAGGACTAGCTCAGCACACAGCAGCCTATAAACCTCGAGGCTGGGAATTGAAACGACCTCTTGGTAGGAATGGCCAGACCAGACCTCCCTCCTTAAACCAAGCAACTACGGTACCTGGTAAAGTTTTATGGCCCTAACAAGATCTTTAACAAATTAAAGCCACTGGAACCAGGACTTTGTTCTTTCTTTTCAAGCTGCCCACCTTCCCATTCCCATCCACTGCCCAATGGATGGTTTTAATTCAGGCCCCAGAATGGTACAAAGCTTAGTGTTCAGACAATAAACCTTTCAAAGGAGAATTTAGGATTACTGGAGCTGTTTAGCTATTGTAGAAGCTCTGCTGTAATAAATAAAGACTTCTGCCATTTTTTTATCTTTGTTATAATTGACTAAATCTATTAGAATATATTCATAGCTGAGGGAAGACTGGGATCCCTGTGACTGCACTTACATTTGCATTATTTATGGAGCAACAAGAACTAGATAAGGCAGAGAAATAAGATCCTTGATCATCATCTCCTTTGATCATCCCCCTTCCCCCTCTGCAGGCACAGAGCACACCATGGAGGTAATTCTGGTTCAGAACTGGGGTTCCTTCCAGGAACACCAAGGTGCCTCCCTGGGGCCTTGGCAGTGGGGTGACTGTGGGCTGTGGCAGTGTCAGGGGTCAGCCTGGGGGTGAGCCACCCCTCTGCTCACACCACGGGCACACAGCAGTGCCAGCAGGAGAAGGAGGCACAGATGGTCAGCCCGAGGTCACCCTGAGCTGCTCAGGCACAGAGGGTGGGCACCTGCCCCGTTCAGCCTCCTCCAGCCTCTGTCTGCTGCTGCTCCCCAGCGAGGCAGAGAGT
The DNA here is from genome assembly GCA_008694505.1 of Cyanoderma ruficeps. Taxonomy (NCBI): domain Eukaryota; kingdom Metazoa; phylum Chordata; class Aves; order Passeriformes; family Timaliidae; genus Cyanoderma; species Cyanoderma ruficeps. Next base: position 632,581 of record VZDJ01000174.1, read on the forward strand.
CCCAGGCACGGCTCCCCACGGTGCTGTGGATGTTCAGGCATTTTCTCTCTTTCTTTCCTCCAAGAACCTTCTGTTTTCTGGGCACTTTCACTGTTTAAACTCCCAGGCAAAGAGAGATGCCCCCCAGAACTCCGGCAGTGATCCAAGGGAGCCCCTTTGCATCCAACTGTAAGAAACACACAGCGAGGATTCTGCTTCACTCTCAGTTTAGGTTCCATTGAAAATCACGTCGCCCAAACTGCTTCCCCAGTCTGTCCAGGAAAGCTCTTGGGTTGAGTACGAAGCCACCAAAAAGTAGAAAATTGCTACCAAGGCTTTGCATACTTAAGGGAAAGGGGAAGCACATTCCCGTCCATAACAGGATGTAAACCAGGGCAGGGAGCAGAAAGAAAATGCCAGGAAAATCCCTTCTCTTTACATGTATGGGGTTTGGGGTTAGTTCTAGACAGTTTCTTGAATTCATTGTCAGGTTTGGCGTGTGCCCTTCTGCTGCTCACACAGGAGCCCAAGAATCAAACAGAAGTTCTGAGGATGTTGTGCTTGAATTCAGCCCCCGTTTGTTAGAGAGCTTTCATGGCCCAGGTGTAAAACCTCCAATAAACATTAGACACAGCTCACACAGGCAAAGCCACCCCTGCTCTGGCAAGCTGTGAGTCCACAAAGCACAAAGAAGCAGCTCCTGACATGGAGACACGTGGTATTCTTAACTGACACCCATAAAACTGAAATTAGTCAGAAAACATTCTTCACCAAGGCTTGGAGCTCGGAGCATTTACTGCGCACTGAATAAAAATCCCCACAAAAGAGAAAACTTCAGCTGATGAAACGAAACTTTTGGTCTCCAGATCCAAAAGAACTGAATTCATCCTATCTTTAACATCCGTACTTCTTTGTCATAAGCTACAGACAGAATCTTGTAAAATAATTTTGTACCAGTACTTGGGCTTGGTTGTTTTTAGCTCTGTAAAGCTGTGATTGTACAGAAAAATCCCCAGAAACATCTATTCCATTATCAGGGGTGGAATACCTGTTGATAGTCAGGCCTCGGACAGGCACAGAGCAGAGAAATGCCAGCAGCCCTGCTCTGTGTGCCTCACGGGAATAACCCCAGGGCTGAACGCAGGGACAGGGTGGGCTGTGAAGTCAGAATTACCTGCGGGGCACAGGATGTGCTCAGCTTGCGCTGGGCAGGTGGTGCAAAGGTCAGGACTGATGTTCAGACCCTGCTGCTCACACCTCTCAGCTGAGCTCAAACCTTCTGACAGCAGCATCAGGTTTATAACACTGAGAAATAAGTATTCATTTTCTTACAAGCTCCCCGGATAGCAGATGTGGTCAGGTAGAAGCTGGAGGGGTGCAGCAGTGTGCCAGCAAAAGTTTGTTTTCTTCTGCCAAGGAAATGGCCGTTCTCAGGGCAGAGGCAATTAAAGGCAGACGATGTTACCTCGAGGAGCCGCTTTGTTTACATTTCAAAGGCCCGGTCCCCTCCTCAGACTGAGCCTGCACCGTGCAGCTCCTTAATGAAAAGCGTTTCTTTGGTGTTATACCCCGACAGCAAAGTGGATTCTCCCAGGACAGTTTGACTCTGCCAGGAAACTTCCGTGACTGCCCAGAATTCTGAGGTAACGACCCCCACATCTGCACAAAACACAAAAAATATTCACATCTATTACAAACTTACAGGATTTATCACCCCAGCTTGATTTAGAGAACTTATTTCCCCTCTAAATTCCTGAACTCAACCTGAACTAAGTTACAGTACTGAACATTCTGGTGGTTCTTACCCAGTGCCTTTTAGCAGTGTCCCTTTCAGGCACTGACAGTGTCTGATCTGGCCAACAGCAGTGGCAGCTTTTCTCAGAGGGGTTTGGGAGGGTTCTCATTACACCAAGAAATGAAAACAATGGAAAAGTGACAAGGAAAATGACTGCAGTCATGTTACATATTTCCTGTCTCTTGCTTCTCCTGTATGATCATTTTAAAAAAGGCACTCTGCTTCTACTGAACATTTCCCCTACTGATGGCTAGAAATTAAACTGGATGTCTACCTATAAGCTACATTCAAAGAATTTTTGTGATAAGATCCAGAGAAAGCGACAAGAACTTTACTTATTTAGAGAAGCAAATTCCCCTGTAATGTAAAATAGCTATAAAATTCCTGTGTGTATATATATATATATATATAAGCTAGTGAGGAAGCGTTTTAGTACCACCACTTTGATGCCTAGAAAATAACTGTTATTTATTTGTTGAGAGAACTCTCCAGTCAGTGCTGCTCTGGAGTACATACCAATCAACCCCCCTCCATCTAAGAGCCCACTAAAGTCTGAAGGCCAGGCTATCCTTGTTTTACTCCTGGTGTGCTGCTGCAGCCTGGTTTGCAGTGCTCCCTGAGTGAAACGCCCGAGATCCATCCCAGAGCACCCAATGTATTCAGAAGGAAACACAATAATGGAGATTCATTTCTATTCCCATCTCAAGCCCCTTGGGCAGGGTTTGTCACACGCAGGAATGGAGCCCATGGGGGCCAGCTCCAGCTCCACACTCAGTGCCTGGGCTGGCTGAACCGGGGGATTTTGGCTGTGCCAAACAAAGCTGGAAATTCTGTATCCTCAACCAGAAGGGCTTGAATGACAAGTGACTCATATTAGGAATTCCTTGTGTTCAATCAGCTCCCCTTGATGTGAGATAAAGAGACTTGATGAAAACAGACAGAACCCAGTCTCAGTCTCCTCTCGGGAGGAGGGAAGACCTTTTTTACATAGGGACAAATTCATTCCTGGCGTAAGGCTTTTTACTCGAGTGGAATTACAGCAGGGATGAAAACAGGTCATCTTGTTTTGTACTACATGCTTCATGTCAGTGATGAAATAAACCGGGTCTCAAAGGACAGGCGATAAAAAATCAGCCCTTGTGCTTTTTGTGATTTCTTTTAAACTATAAAACCTCCTAATGCTTAGTTTTTAAAATAGACGAGTTTGATTTGTCGTTGACTTATGCAACACTCGGTGCAATCGCTACTAAAAGATTTCGTGGAAAACAAAACACACTCTGGAACCATCCAGAGCCAGCAAAGCACATAACCACAGCTCTCCCAGAGAAATCCAAAATCACCTGCTTTAAGCAGCCAACTGGAAGGAGAAAAAAGACCAAAACAACAAAACCCAGGAAGGCTTCTAATCATTCCTGGTATCTCCCTTTTGGTGTGCTTGATTTGAGACGCTCTAATGACTCCTCATTCCCAAACAAGTGCTGGGTCCCTGCTCCCTGGGAATCAGGAACATCACAGCAGCCACCCAAAGGCCTTTAGGGGAATATTCAAGGACCTCCAGCACAGCTGAATATTTATTTTGTGATTCTATCCCGGTCTGAACTGTAGTTTTCGTAACCTGAAAGTCTCTTCAGTACTGCTCTGGATGTATTTACAGTAGTCCATAGTAATGGCTGCAAACGCTGCAGTCACACCCTCGTGCAGAGCCAGCTGCGTTGCTTTGATCATCCCATTATTTGGGTTATTTTAGGGCAGTTTTAAATGGCTGAGAACTGCACAGGGATGACTCAATTGTATCATTAGCCACGAACAGCAAGCCCGTGTTAACAAGCCTTAACTACCCCTGGACAATGTAAACAGGAAGCCTGGCGCTGGAAATTCGCTCTGATGATTTCCACTCTTCTTGCAGGTCACAAAGAGAGCCACAAGTTAAAAAAAAAAGTCTTCACAAAGTGCCAGCCAGGAGTTCAACTGCTGCTGGACCTAAAGAATGGATGTTTTCAGCCATTCTCAAAGGTATTTTGTGTCACCGTTCACAACAGAATTATGTGAAAAGTGTCCCGGCATTTTAATTTACTTATCGCATAAAAAGCTCCTGGTGATACGTCTGACATGATGCACAAAAATAAATAAATATTAAAAAACCACTTCAAAATCTTTGGTACTTTCTTAAATGTGGTTATAAGCATAGCAACCTTGGTTCTCTATTTCCCTGAGTTCAGAGGGAAGGGACTGTGACTGAAATGCTGCCAGCAGATTTCTCTCCACTACCCAGTTTATTCAGCAGAGCAAGTTTGTGCCCTAAACTCTGCTATAATAAGGATATTCTGGAAAACCCCTCAATCTCAGATTCTGGCTATATATGCAGTGTTGTAAAATGCTGTGTGTTTGCAGGGTTTGGGGGTTTGGTTAATTCGGGGTTTTTTGTTTGTTTCTTTTGTTGTTCTGATTTATCCCAAAAATCTTCCCAATAAATGCCTGGGACAGGCAACATAAAACTGCCCATTTTCTAGTGTATGTCCCAGGCAGTTTGACACCATCTATAGCGCAGGAGAAATTGTGTCAATAATTATACGGGATTTTATGTAAAAACAAACTCTACAGAAACAAGAGAAGAAATGAAATTAATACACTGTCATCTGAACGAATGTTTTCAGTACCAGAAAGCGTAAGGTGAGCAAATTGCTGCCCTGAGGACAAGGTGAAAATCCCCAGCCCCCCTTTCCAAACCAAACAAATGGGTCTGAAATGTAACTCGACGCTCGGTCGTTTGCACCGAGGGAAAACATTTTGTCTGTCGGCCACCTTTTCTTTCCTGAGGGTGCCTGGGCGTTGTTTTCTGGCAATCCCACCCTGGCAGCGGCTCCCGGCTGGTGCTCACCGGGCTGAGCTCCCCTGTGCTCACCTTGCTCACAGCTCCTCAAACCACTCACTGAATTCCCTCTTAGGGATGTTCGACCTGGGGATCAAATGTGTTTTTCCCAAAGGCACCAGTTCCAAACCCAGCAAGGTGTTCAGTCTTTAAGAGCCCTACGGGAGCTGCAGGTCCGCAGTGGGTGAAGCTGTTTCTCCCCAGGTAACCCATATTTTAAAGCTGCAGGAATTGAGGACTTTTCAAAAAGCTGGGCATAATTGATTTCTTGAAACTCGCACACAAATCAATAACGTAACGGGAAACAGGATGCAGAAAATTTAAAATGTAGCATTTTGTACTGTCCAGGTTAACAGTGACCAGCTGAAACAGACCAAATTTGTGTGTCGAGGACTGGCTCTGGTATGGATTTATTAAGTGGGCTCAAAAACACAGCAAAGCACCACCACAGCTTGTACCAGAGTTGTAGTTGGAATTTTTTTTGCTTTGATGAAGAAACTATTTCACTTTGATTTTAGAGTTTCTTTATAGCTTTTGAGTGGCAGGCAGCCCTTTACATTATTAATAAATGTTTTGAATTTAAAGTCTTTAAACTGAAAAGTTTTTTGGGGGAGGAGCTTTGAAAAACCAAGAAATAAAGGAACTCATCACAACACTTATAAGAGAAAGCTGCTTTTCTCACACTGAACTTTGGTTTAATGTGTCAGAGTCATGATTTTAATCACAAATTCTATCTAATGTTGAAATAAATGCCAAGGATGACGGCTAGAGGAGCTCTGTCTTTATAAATCTCCCATCGAATAAAGCGGGAAGGTGAAAGTCAGGAGAGTGCAAAGGACTCAGAACAACAGCCAGTCCTGGAGAGAGGCCAAGCCCAGGCAGGGCAGAGGAAGAGCCCGGTCCAGCCTCCAGTGGAAAATCTCTTCTGGAAGTGGAAGGAGCAAATCAGCGCACAAGGATGTGAGATGCTGCCTCTGGGAGTTCCCCCAGATCTGCTGCGATTTTCTTTTATTGATCCGAGTTCCTTTACTCCTTTAATAGACAGGCTCGGTGCAGGGAAGAGTTTTCTTTTCCCCAGAGGTGAGAAAGCAGCAAAAGATCTGCTTGTGCTCCAAGGCCTGACCACAGCCAGAGCCCAGGCGGCTGGGCTGGCCCAGAACTGATTTCATCCACAGGAAATCCTCTGTCCAGGCACAGCAAGAGCACACACAGACACAGAAATCCTCCTGTTATCGATGAAGGCACACAGGTACCGTGGAACTGTCTTCAGGAGAGCAGGAAAGCTGGGAATGAAAGCTGGGTTTTTCCAGCTAAAAACCAGCTGGGGGCTGCAGAAAGGGCCCACAGGAGGCAGCCCCATGAGGTGAGAGGACGTGGGGACAGGATGAAAGCTGGGGCTGAGGAGTGGAGTTTGGGACACTTGAGCAAACACATCAAGGGCCACGTGAGTTTCAGAGGGTTGGGTGTAGGTGAGGGGTGAAAGGACTGCAGGTGACCTCAGAGCAGCCCCGCTCTCCCTCCTGTACCTGGGCTCTGCCATCTCATACCCACAGGGAGGCAAAGATAAAGGCAGGGGACGAGTCCTGCCTCAAGGAGGGCGAGGGCGTGAGGTGGAACCAAAAGCCCTTCCCTGCTCAGTGGTGGTTTTGCTCCTCGAGCTGGTAACAAACAGATGGGGCTGGGAACTGCTCCTGCTGCTGCAGAGACCCTGCTGGGCACTCTCCTCCCCACACGAGCTCCTTTGTGTCCACCTCAGCCAGCAGCTCCTGTGGCTGCAGCACAAGTGAGGGCAAGGAGGGAACAAATGGTGCTGGGGCAGCTGGTGCCTCCTGCCCAGGGCAGCCAGCCTGTCCCCTGCGTGCTCTGAACCTGCCCAAAGCACCCTCTGCACCCAGACAGGGATTCTGGGTTCACCTCGCCCTGGATACCAGCATGGCGTTTAAAGGGCAGAGAACAGAGATTTTCAATAACTGTGGGGCAGAAAGGACAGAGGCTACATCACCCTGCAGTGCACTTTGGAAGAGGAGACACATTTCCCAAATTCTTCATTCTCACAGGAAAGGGAGGCGTTACCCCTCGCCCCTGCTCATCACCTGTGTGGGATCGCACACTGTGGACTCAGCACTGAAGCACAATTTTGGTTTGCAGAGATTTCCACTTGAAAAAGGCCTGCCAGCTGTCATTCCCACTCGTGGGTCACTGGGAAACCTCTTGGGGATGTGCAGCAAAGCTTTGAAGTGGCTTGCACAGCAGCAGAAGTGTGAGCAGCACCCAAAGGTCCCAGCCCACTGCAAAGCCCTTCAGGACTGTCAGCAAAAGTCAAGTTTCTTGATTCCACTCAAGCAACTCATGGCAGGGACAGCAAAATTCCTCTTGGAACCAGGGCTGGCGTTTGACATGCAGGAAGTTCACATTGTGGGGACAGAAAGACTTAATGCATGGTAATAAATACCCAGGAAAGAATTTAATAATATGTTTTGTTTCATCATAAATTGACAGGAAGCAGTGAATTAATCAGCCCTCTCTGGGCCTTTTCACACGGTAACTCTCTCAATAATTGCAGAGTATTTCACCTTTCACAACGTAAGGGTTCTGTAAAGTACATTTTAACTTAAAAGAGCCTCAGTGTTTATGCAGGGTTTATAGAGATTGATCTGCAGTAATCTATCTAGAGTTCCTTGCCTTGATGAGAGATATTTGAAGTGGTCCTTGCTGTATTCTGAAGCTTCACCCTCTGCACAAAGAGCTGCTTCTGAAACAGCCCGCGATGCGCTGGGTAACACATCAAGAGCAATTAGATTTAGCGAAATTATTCAGAAGAGGGCCAAGATCAAATAAACATTGCTTTTCCACGGCAGAGGGGAACAGTCTCTCCCTTTTTGCCTAACAACAAGGTACTGACAGCGGGGCTGCCAGCAGGATGGGGCCGGGCTTTGATCTCGGCAGGAGGCTCGTGTTAACCACCACCGCGAGCTGCCGGAGAGCCCACAGGTCAAGCAGGTATTTTTAGTTCTATTTTCAAGACTGTAGAAACAGACTTTCTCTCCTTTCAACAGCAGGGCTATTCATTTCGGGCCGGGGAGGGAGGGGGAACTGCAGACAGATATATTGTTGAGATAAATCAAAACAAAGGAGACATTCGATGTTTATCCATTAAGAAAATACAGGACACTTCCTGTGTGACAGACTCCCTCCCACCCATTTCAATGGCTACATCCCCCATAAAAGTTAACAGGGAACAATTAAGGAACAACATTCCACAGCAACCGTCCCAGGCACTGCAATATCATTTCAAATTGAGCATTTTGGATGATTGTTGCAGATCATTTCAGCGGTCATTGAAAGAAATTAAACAGAATAATTCAAAATTTATAATGCTGCCAGGATCAGAACAAGCTACAAATAAAGGCAAAATAAAAAACAGGAATGGGGACATTAATTCTTGGCGTTTACTGTAGCTAAGTACGATTTGAGTTCATCGAGGCAACCTTAATGGCCAAGCAAGAAGGAATCCCATCTCATCCTCTCCCCAGCCTTTTCCCCAGGGACCCTGAGCAGGGGAGACAGAGGCTCCACCTGTTCCCTCCTCCCCTCCCTTGCAAAGGTCTGGGTCAAAGGGCTCTGGTGAAAGCTCTGCTGGAAATAGCCTGTGTGTGGTTATGCCCCCAAGCCTGCAAAACTTGCACACATGAGATTCCCACCGACTTGGATGGGAATTTTGTGCACCATCATTTCAGTGTCTGACCACAAAAACCATAATTGGAATTAAAACATCAACCGAGCTGTTAAAAACCCGGACCCTTGGCACCAAGATGTTATGGTTTAACTTTAGTCTGAATATATGGCAATTACATCTATGCACTATTGTATGTGATCCTGGGCTTTTTAGTAGATTTTCATTTACTTCACAGAAAGAATAAATGAAAAGCTGCCCTAAATGATGTCGTAAGGATATTACGAACACATACCTGAAATCAAAGCAAATTGCCCCCCCAACACCCACTCACCCATGAAAATTATTTTTAAAAGTACAGTGCAAGCCACAACTTTTTCCTCGTATTTACAATAAAAGCTTTCTTTCCCTTAATGTTTGATCTAACTATAAAAGACAAAAATGTTCTGTTAGTAAAGCTGAACCTTTGGCAGGCAGCAAAGTGACTAAATTTCCTACAAACAAGTTCAGGGGCTGGTGTGTTTACCAGCGTGCTCATTCCCACCGTCCCCCCGGGAGGAGACAGTGTCCCTGTGCAGATGTTCCATGTTATAATTGGGCAGCGCTCAGCAGAAATGTCATCAGTGACACAACACTTTAACAATAAAAGAAAATGAAACAGACATCACAGGGGACTCCCATTTCAAAGCAAACCTTCAAGGATCTGAACAGGAAGCGTATTTTCCATATTACAACTTCTCATTTAAATTACAAAAGTCCATTGGCATTTATTTCCTTAACAGATGAGTTTATCACCAGTTTAGCAATGAGTATCAATGGCAACTGAAATTACAGTTCCTTTCATACTGAGCTTCTTTTGATAAGTCCTTTCCTTTACCCACAGCCTCACACAGATTGCTTTTATTCCGACTGTAACATCCAACGTTTTGCATAAATATAAATTTTCATTGTATTAGAAAGAAATGCTGCCATAACACATTTTTTTCTTTTGCAGGCCAGCAAGAGCAGCCCATTCCAGGCTGGCATCGTGCCAGGTGCCACTTTGCTGTCAGCTGTAGCTGAGGCCCTGCTCTCCTGGCCTGAGGGAGCTGGGGAAAGGGCAGAAGTGGCTGCACAATTCCTGTGTTTGCTGCTGGGGAAAGGGCAGAAGTGGCTGCACAATTCCTGTGTTTGCTGCTGGGGAAAGGGCAGAAGTGGCTGCACAGTTCCTGTGTTTGCTGCTGGCTGCAGAAGCTGAGGTGACAAGGTGACGAGTCCCAGGGCTGCACCCCAGGCTCGGGGAGCCTGTGCTGGGGTGTCTTTCTGTGCCTGAATGTTCTGTTCAGGTGCCAGCAGCACAGCCAGGCAACAACAGCCGGTTCTTCCTAAGCCCCGTGACCACCCACTCAGGAATCCCCGGGGGTGTCTCCTCTGAACCCTCTCACTGATAGCCAGCCCTTGGAGACCTGATGTGCTGGAAAAGCTGGGAAAAGCAATCCCACAAGCCAATACTGGGGGGAAAGCTCTAGAGGTATGTCTAAAACAGGAATCCAGGTTTTGTTCTCAGATCCACATTGGGTAGCTCTTACAACCTTTATTCATGTAAGTATTCTGAGAAATTCAGAAACTGAGCAAAATTCAGCTCCATCCCATCAGCTTCACCCAGAAGACAAGTGAAACTGGCTTTTCTACATTCTGCCCCAGGATTTACAGGCTGGTGTTTCCTGCCCTGCTCCCTGACACGTCAGCAGGAGTGTATTTGGGTGGGCAGCACAGGCAGCCTGCAGGGAAGCTCTGGGGCACTCACTGGCTGCTCCCACCGTGCACAGCACAATCCTGGGCCCTTGGAGACCGGCAGGATGCACTGATTAACTCCACATTGATAAAGCAATACCCAGTTTTTGTCAGGTGCCAAGCAAAGCCAGGGTATGGCAACACCTACTGTGCCTCACCTCTTATCCCGTGGACAGCAGGGCACGATGTCACAGTCCCAGGATGAGCCTCAGTTAAACCTGCCTCAGCTGGAGAAGGTTTTGCATTTGGCTGCAGAACAAACAAACAAATCCAGTTCAGTGCACAAAAGAAAACTTTGAAGTACCTTTCTTCTGCAGTCTGGGGTACAACGTGCTGAAGGCTCCAATGAAGAATTGCAGGAGTCCGCACCTGAGGGGGAAAGGAGGGAGCAGGAATTGGAGCAAGGAATTCACACAGTGCATTTCCCTTCAAAGCATCGTGTACATTTGCAAGCCTTGCAGCTGTAATTTGCATTTTTGTCATAAACATTTCGGTAACACAGTGGAAAAACCCCAGAGTATCCAGAGTGGATCCCAGCACCAGGGCTTGCTGCACCGGGTCTGTCCTGGGGCCAGAGCCTGGAACCTCCACAGAGCCTCCAGCAGGACAAGGAGGGTTTGGGGTGTGGAGAATACTCTCACTAACTCAGTGCACCCCACAGTTACCACCACTCCATGGGACTCTCAGCCGCTGTAACCATTTTCTCCAGAACCAGAAGAATGTCCTTAGAATTTCCCGAAGTTTTCCTGGCCTTATCTAAGCTTTGCCCCTCTTGTACAACCAAGCAAATGCTGATAAAAATTACAAACTTATCAGATGAACAACATACATAGGAGGAAGAATTCTTTCCATCTCCAGAACTTCGGTCACGAAACTAACACCCTTTACTCCTCCAGAGTAACGAGAGAACAATAAAAAACTCCCAAAGCAAACTCCTATCCTGTCTTTTCCCAGCAGAGTTTCGACCCTTCCAAAGGAGACATTCCTGAGACTTGATGGAGTCCAGCAAGGACTTAGTTTTGTTATTGATCTTCCGTGGAAGTTGCACAAATGCTGCCAGCCAAGGATGATGGTTTGAAAAAGCTGAGGGAGAAATGCCATTACGTGCACATACATGACCTGTAATGACAGGGAAGGAATAAATACGGAGCTGCAGCCACCTCCTCTGCCCTCCTCCATCAAACCACCTGCAGACCCTGCTGCTTTCCCAAGCTCCTGCTGTTCTCACTGTGCCTTCGCCCACCTTCTCCAATCCTTTCGTTCAATTGCATTTTCCTCTGCACTAAAATCAAATACTTGTTCAAGGCTCTGTGTAGGTGAGGGCAAAATTCCATCTCTTGCTTCATTTTTTCTTTGCTTCTCCAATCTCTCTCCGGAAGGTTCCCTTAACCCCAGCTCAGGCTCCATGCCTTCTCTCCTGCTAAGTTCTTACAGTGACAGTAAGGGCAGGGCTTTGTCATCCCCCATTCCTCTTCCCTGTACAAAACCAATGTGCAGGCTCTGCAGTGATCTCCATGGGCTGTGCCCTCACTTTCCCTTCCTTTTACCCGCTGCCAAAAGTGTCACAATGTGTGTTTTGGTGCCTGCCTCAGCACCAACTGCACCGTCCTGCTTCCTCCTGCTTGGACCAAACCCCACTAACTCCGTGACATTCGTGTGACGTTTGTGTGACACTGGGACAGAGCTGGTGGCTGAGGAGGAAGTTATCCCGTATTTGGAAATTTATTTTTCAAAATAAATTATACAGATCCTGAGAGGAAAGGAAAGAGGGGGAAAGGAAAACGTCAGTGGGAAAAGTGAGAAATAGTAAACAGGAGAAATTTTGTGTGGAGGTTCTGATCGTGAGCAGGTCCTACATCCATCACCTTCTCCTAACAGAGCTGACCCTGACTCTGGAAATCTCTCAAGAGCGGTGAAAGGTGTTGAGAACAGCTTCAGAGACTTGCCTTAAATCCTCTACCGTACTACAACGCAGGTACATCTGTGCTGGCTCCAGCAGATGTTGGAAAATTTGATTTTATTTTTTTTTTAACCCAAAAAGAGACAACCAGGCCTCTAAGAGGCCCTCTTTGATCTCACCTGGAAGGAAAGTTCTAATCTGGCCCTGAGAATCTCCACAGTTCAGGCTTAAAAGAGGAAAGAGAGGAGAATGTGAAAAGAACAGGAAGCAGCACATAAAGCAAATGGGCTTGGAAAGGCAGCCCGGTTCCCGGGAATGGCTCTCAGTGGTTATGTCCTTGGAAGGTTGTTTCTGAAAAACAAAAGCTGTCTCAGAGATGTGCCAAAGCCCCGGCTTTTGATTTGGGTGGCAGCAAATGGGACACGACAAGTAGAGCAGAGCAGAGCTGCTGCAGTGCCCACAGCAAAGGAAGTCCCAGTTAGGGGAGAGCAGGAAAAGGAAAGGTGACAATCCCCGAAATCACCCACCCACACAGAGGATTTACAGAAAGAACGTTCATCCAAACACATCATTCTGCAAGAACATTTATCCAAACACATGCACACAATATAAAAAAAAAGTGTCTCTCTGACTCTGTATTCTTGTTTTTCTGCACACACAACAGAATTTTTTACATATTTATTGTAGTTCCTAGTCCTTAAATTGCAGTCAAAGGAAAATGTGAGAAGTTAAAAGGTACTGAAAATCTGTGGTAGAAAATAACAGTGGCTGCTCTGCATTGGAATCTGTCCATTCATTAGATTGTTCTGTATAGAATGTTATCAACAGAACTTGTACATGAGAAATGAAATATGGAGTACAGGGGCTGTTTTCATGTGGGGTATAACAATAGATACAGTCAGTTACCAGAACTGTCTGTATTTACTTTTTGGTTTTCCTAAGTTCCTCTTAATTGACCCTTTTCCTCAGCAGACTCAGGAGCTGGCTGGCGCTG